>JAJIBD010011203.1:0-20908 GCA_021461705.1 Cryptotis parvus
GGATGCTCACTTGCTTCAGCAGCGCGAGGCGTCGGTGCCTGTGGGGAAAGCACGGCATGAAGTTCTTCGCCCACAGGTGACTGGGGCCTGCTCGCAGGGAGACTTTTTAAAACATTCTGTACAGGTAAAGTACATACTCTCCACTCCATAAGATTTATTTATTAATGATTACTCTTATTAGTGAAGCAAGACAGCTTTGTTTTATTTGGTTTCTGGACCAAGTCAGAACCTTACAGAAACCTCTGTGCTGTGAAGGACTCCAGGCCCCCTGGCTGGACACTACTAGGGTCGTGAAGATGGAGCACTGGCCTGACCCAAGGTCACGGTCACCTCTCCCCTCATTACCACAACCGAGAAAAGCACAGCTTGATGCTGCGTCTCTGCCAAAGCCTGTACTTTTTTTTTTTTTTTTTCTTTCGGTCACACCCAGCAATGCTCAGGGGTTACTCCTGGCTCTGCACTCAGGAATTACTCCTGGTGGTGCTCGGGGGACCATATGGGATGCGGGGATCGAACCCGGGCAGGCATGGGCCAGCTGCGTGCAAGGCAAATGCCCTACACACTGGGGCTATCGCTCCGACCCCCAAAGTCTGTACTTGTAACGTCAATCTATGCTTCTCAACTGCATGTACCCACTGTTTCCCTTCAAAATCACACACAGGCTTTCCTGAAAAACTACTAATTACAGACTGCACCGCACCCTTATTGCTGCCGAGGACGCGCGGACTCCCACTTCCTCTCCTCGGAGCCTGTTGCGCAGGCTGCGCCACAGACGCGTACTGCACTACGTAGGCTGTGTTCTTGCCACAAAATCCCAGTTTTCTATTCACTTATCCATGTGATTTTTCTTTTGGTGGGAGGTTCAGGGGATGGGAATGAGAAGTTAATTCCCTTGAAGCCCCACTATGTGCCAGGCACTGTTTTAAATCATTTAAATTCCTAAACAAAGAGAAGATGAAACAAGTGCGCCTGCTTTCAGAAGGACACCCACTACTGTAGAAGGGAAGACTGTGGGGAAGAGACAGATGATCAATAAAATAAATGAAATAGTAAGATCTGATGCTTAGTAAATGTGGTATGAAGAAAAAGCAAGGAGAATTAAAGGAGTGTGTACATGAGAAGCAGTTTGCAATGTAACCAGGGAAGAGCTCACTTAAGATGATGTTTAAGATAGTCTGGAAGGGAAGGAAAAGAGAAAGAGAGAGAGAGGGAAAGAAATAAAGAACATGCCATGGAGGCGGGCTGGGGGTGGGGGGAGTGAACCGGGGACATTGGTGGTGGGAGATGGGCACTGGTGGAGGGATGGGTGTTGGAACACTGTATGACCAAAACCCAAATATCAACTTTTTAATTGTATATCTTTGTAATTGTGTATCTCACAGTGGTATAATAAAATACTTTAAAAAAAACTAAAAAAAAAAAAAAGATGTTCAAGACATGGGGTTGTAAAGAAAACGTGGCACACACCCCACGCGAGGCTTGATCAGAAGCAGTGCAGGAGTCATTCCTGAATGCAGAGCCAGGAGTAAGCTCGGAGCACTACTAAGTCTGGTCCCAGAACACAGAAAGATATGAAGGGAGTGAAGGAGTAGGCCTTGTTATTTGGAGAGTATCTATGATATCTTAAATTACAATAATAAATATGCACCTGGTCTTTGTACACGTTCCTGACCAGTGTTCATAAAATTCTTCTTCTTTTTTTTTTTTTTTTTTGTTTTTTGGGTCACACCTGGCGATGCTCAGGGGTTACTCCTGGCTCTGCACTCAGGTGTTACTCCTGGCGGTGCTCAGGAGACATATGGGATATGCTGGGGATTGAACCTAGGTCGGCCACATGCAAGCCAAACACCTTACCCACTGGAATATCACTCCAGCTCCTCATTAGAATTCTTGATCTTTTCTAAGATCAATAATGATTTTTGTTACTCCTAGTGAGTTCAGGGACCCTATGTGGTGTCGGGAGCAAATCCAGGCTGATCACTTGCAAGGTAATTGTACCCCCGCCCACTGTACCATGCACCAGCACCCAAGAAAGGAGGTCTGGAGCCTGCATTCACCAGCCGGTGGTTTACTCCATCATTCCAATAGTGCGGCCTTCACAGAAACCCAGAGGGGCGGCCTCAAGGGCTTCGGACTGGCGAACACACAGAGATGTTGGGAGAGTGGCCTTCACTGACGGCCTGGACCTTCCTCGTCCCTCCCGTATACCTTACCCAATGCATCTCCTCTTACTCCCTTCACAAAGGTGAAAATCAATATTCAGACATCCCACTTTAATGAGATTGTGAGAACACACACAATCAGCGAGGGACAGGACCAAACGTGTCTTACATCTTCACTAGGAAATGACGCGCCTTTCCTTATCCCAGTGGAAAACAGTATTTTCCTCTTGACCAGCAACAGCTCAGCCAATGAGAGACTGCCACACACCTATAAGTGAAAACCACACATCCCACTCTGTTTTCTCCAGCAAACTAGCTCCATCAGCACTTTAAATCTACAAAGGTTGGTGTAGGCTTTTGTTCTAGGAGGAAGGGTGCCATTAATTTTGCCAAGAGGCTACACATAACAAATTCACTATTTTTGCTCTTGTTTTTGGGTCACACCGAGTGGTGTTCAGGGCTTACTCCGGCTCTATGTACAGGGATCATTTCTGACAGTCTGGGGGTACCATATATATATATATATGCTGGGGATTGAACCTGGGTCAGTTGCGTGCAAGGCAAACACCCTCCCCACTGTACTATCACTGTAGCCATCCAATTTGCTTTTTGTTGTTTCCTACAAGCTCATGTGGAAGAAATACCTAATTGCTTTTGGTCTGAGGTTGATGGCATAATGTGGTCACCTACTAAGTAAGCTGTGCTCCTGAGGCCTGCAAGCCCTAGCAGATGAACAGGCGAGAGCTGCTAGTGGGGACAGCCGTGAGAACCCAGACCTCGACAGCCAGCCTGTCAGGGGCACAGCGAATGGGCTGAACTGGCACCAGGCACCTTAGCGGGGAGAAGGGCCGGGGGAGGTGGCGGAACAGGGCAGTGCATGCCACATAGGTGTCAAGCTCAGGTTTGATCTCTCTACGGCAAACCCACACAGCGTGGGAGAGAAGGGACTAGAAAGGGCCCAGTGCAAAAGTGCTTCTAGAGGCCCCTGAGAATTGCTGGGGTGGCTCTGGTGACTCCCGACTCCACAGAACCTCAGAGCTCTGCATTCTCAGGACTCAGTGCTGGACTGCGTGTCCAGCTAACATCCCCTGACCATTGCTTGGAGGATCAAAAACAAGAAAGATTATTTGTAAAAAGTAGAAAGTGCTTAGGAATTGCTTTCATTTCTTAAGCGGTTGGCAGATTTCTTACCTTGGCAAAATGATTTTCTCCTCAGCTGTTAGGAAGGCATAATCATTGAAAGTGCTAAATTTCACTGATGGTGGATATTTGAATGGTTTTGCTCCAAAATTGAACTCACACTGTTGATATGACATAAAGCTAGCTGCAGCAAAAAATCCAGATCTACAAATAAAAATATAGTGGAGGTCAAGAAGTAAAATTCATACTAGAGTGATTTTTCAGAAAATCAGAGAGTCATACCCTAGAGAAAGAGTGACAAATTCTTTTTGTTTGTTTCGTTTGGGATATACCCAGAGGTGCTCGGGGCTTACTCCTGGGCTCTGCACTCAGGAATTACTCCTGGCGGTGCCGGGGACCATATGGGACCCAGGGATCAAACCTGTGTTGATCACATGCAGGGTGAGCATCCTACCCACTGCACTCTGGCCCCCAGAATAACCGATTCTGTTTATTCAAAACCTAGACAGGACCACAAACTAGAGAATATTCTGCTTTTGTCTTTTTACATCAAACTTGGGAATAGTTTTAGTTATAATCAACGGATCTCTAATTAGCTGAAATGACTTTTCATTATAAAATGACTTTTCATTACAAAAATGACTTTTCATTTCAAAACTAAACTAAAGGAAGTTTAGTTTTTTTTCTTTTTCTTTTTTGAGAAAAGTGCATTTCATGCATCTACTCAAATATTCAACCAAGAGTGAGCTACTTACACAGTAGATGAAAAGACCTGCTTTTCAGGAGGCAGCTGGTTGCCATTTAAAAAGAAGATCATTTGCTTTTCATTCAAGTCTAACAGAAATCCTACTGTGTCTCCTAGAAGATAAAGTGACACTGTTAGTGTAAGGGAGCACCATCGAGACTCCACTAAGCGTTCTCAGGGCCTTAATGCTGGGTATTAACATTATGTCTAGCTGATCATTTTCTTGTTGCTTCTGGAACTGATTAGATGCATACAATTAAAAATGAAATGCTGGGCTGGAGCGATAGCCCAGCGGGTAGGGCGTTTGCCTTGCAAGCGGCTAGCCCGTGCCAGCCTGGGTTCGATCCCCGGCATCCCATATGGTCCCCTGAGCACCGCCAGGAGTAATTCCTGAGTGCAGAGCCAGGAGAAACCCCTGAGCATGGCTGGGTATGACCCAAAAAAGAAAAAAAAAAATGCTGTCACTAATCTGACAAGTCATTAGGTTTTATTTTTTTTTTGAGGGGGTCGCACCCAGGGATGCTCAGTGGTGACTCCTGTCTCTACACTCAGGAATTCCTCCTGGCAGTGCTAGGGAGGACCATAAGGGACGCTAGGGATCAAACCCAGATTGGCTGCATGCAGGATCAACACCCTATCTGCTGTACTATCACCCTGGCCCTGCATTACTTCTAAGATACCGATTTCAAAGAGCTTAAACTAGATGCTTAGGCCCCTATTAATGATTTTTTAAAGGCAAAAAAAAAAAAAAGAAAAAAAAAGTCAGGGATCCAACCTGGTAGGCTCCATGCAAGACAAATACCCTATCCACTGTACTCTCTCTCTGGCTCCAGTGCAAATAACTTGGAAAGTTACTTAAGGCCTATCAAATGAATAACAAAAGATACATACATTAAACTTTTAAGTATTAAAAAATTCACTGGTGGGCCGGAGGCGATAGCCCAGCGGGTAGGGCGTTTGCCTTGCGGCAGGCCTGTGCCGGCCTGGGTTCGATCCCTGGCATCCCATATGGTCCCCTGAGCACCGCCAGGAGTAATTCCCGAGTGCAGAGCTAGGAGCAACCCTGAGCGCCGCCGGGTGTGACCCAAGAAAAGCAAAAAAAAAAAAAAAAAAATTCACTGGTGCTGGAGTGATAGCCCAGCAGGTAGGAGTTTTGCCTTGCATGCGGCTGACCTGGGTTCAATCCCTGGCATCCCATATGGTTCCCAAGCGCCGCCAGGAGTAATTCTTGAGTAAGGAGCCAGGAGTAACCTCTGAGCATCGCCACGTGTGAGACAAAAAGAAAAAAAAATCTGATGGAAACTTTGTTTTTGCTTTTTGGGACACACCCCGCTATGCTCAGGGGTTACTCCTGGTTCTGCACTCAGGAATTACCCTGGCAGTGCTCAGGGAACCACATGGGATGTCAGGGGTTGAACCTAGGTTGGCCATGTGCAAGGCAAACACCCCACCTGCTATGCTATGGCTCCAGTCCCTCTGATGGAAATTTTTTTTTTCTCTTTGGGTCACACCGGCGATGCTCAGGGGTTACTCCTGGTTCTGCACTCAGGAATTACTCCTTGCGTGGCTCAGGGGACCATATGGGATGCCGGGAATTGAACCCAGGTTGGCTGAGTGCAAAGCAAATGCCCTACCTGCTGTGCTATCGCTCCCGCCCCATCCCTCTGACGGAAACTTTATGAATTTCATTTTAGCAGTTTCTCTTCAATTTGAAAAAGTCACCGAGTCAGCTCTACGTTAAGCTGTATAATGAAGATGCTTTATTCTCTAAGAACCACAAGTCCTGGGCCCGCATAACAGCATAGTGGGCAGGGCATTTGCCTTGCATGTCTGACCTGGGTTCCGTATGGGATGCCAGGGACTGGACCTGGGTTGGCCTCATGCCAGGTAAACACTGTACCCACCCTATATCTCTCTGGGGCCACCTCTTCTAATTCATTCTGGAAACAAAATCTTTCAAGCAGTTCCAGCCCCTAAATCTGCAGGCATCAGCATGGCGGAGGGCAAGGTGCAGACACTTCCGGTTTTCCTGCATACAGTTGGGGCTTCAGGGGAAGACTAAATAAATACTTCAGTCTAAATACTCAGCAAAATCATTGTATTTTCCAACTTTGCTATACTGATCTTTCACTAACAAATATTTTCATGGGTCTCTGGTTTTCAATATTGCAAACTAGAGGAAATACAAATCAAATGGGATGAAAGAAAAAAAAAATCAAGCTGTTGCGAATGACATATTCCTGCCAAAATTTCAGAGACACAACTGGGATCCCAGGGAGCCTTTGACCCCTGAAGCATCATGAACTCTGGAGAAGTTCAGCGGAAGAGTTTCAGGCCTTTCAAAGTGACTAAGTCACCCTTAATAGTGACTTGTTCCACAGCCAACTGGCCTCTGAAATGTCCTCATTTTACTGCTATTACACGTTCAGGGATCACAATAGCTCTATGGCTACTTTTTTTTTTAAACTGAATCAACATGCAATAGGCCATTACAAACCTGTTCATGATTGGGTTTCAGTCATAATGTTCCAATACCCATGCCTCAACTGGGATTGAGGGATTTCCAAACACATTTCCCAACACCAATATGGCCTGTTTCCCTCCAACTCACCCCCATGGCCTCCCTCTATGGCCAGTGATTTTCTTCTGTCTCTCTCATTTTCTCTTTCCTTTTGCACATTGTCTTTTGAAAACCAAGACACTGAAGGGTTATCATGTATATTCCTTTACCTATTTTCCACTCAGTTCTAATCCGGCATTACTATTATTGTCAAACTGGCCCGTTCTCTATCTTACCTACACTCCTCTCCCACACCTTTGCTGTAGACTCCAACCCCAGACAAGTCCTCTTGGACTGTTTTGTCTATGGCTATTTTTGATTCTAAAAAAATCTATAGTGGGGCCAGAGCGATAGTCCAGCAGGTAGGGCGTTTGCCTTGCACGCAGCAGACCTGGGTTTGATCCCCGGCATTCCATATGGTCCCCTGAGCACCGCCAGGAGTAATTCCTGAGTGCAGAGCCAGGAGAAACCCCTGAGCATTGCCAGGTGTGACCCCCCAAAAAAAAAAAAAAACAGCTATAGTCAGGCCAGAAAAGTGGCTTGAGGGGCCGGAGTGACAGCTCAGTGGGTAGGGCATTTGCCTTTAACGTGGCCAACCTGGGTTCAATCTCTGGCATCTCATATGGTCCCCAAGCACCACCAGGAGTAATTCCTGAGTGAAGAGCCAGGAGTAACTCCTGTGCTTCGCTGGGTGTGACCCCCAAAAAGAAAAAAGAAATGTGGTTTGAGTGATAGTGCATGTGCCTGAGATGAGAGGCCCTTGATCAGACCTCAGCAACACAAACCACCCTCACTCGCCCAGTACTGATGGAGGTGGCCGTGGTGGCACCTTGCACTGCACAATAGCAATCCTCTCCCCATCCGCCCGAAAAACAAAACAGCCAAACCAAAAACTCAAAGAGGAAACTAAAATTCTTATTCATTTTATAATTTCCGCACTAAATTAAAAATTTTCATGGTCTAAAATGTTTTGTTAAAGGACCCCCGTCCTTGACTTTATTAGGGTAATACCACCGAATACCCAGGGTATGGAATACAAAGGCTTGTAAGTGAGTATTTTTTCCATACTTAATCTTCCATCACATAAAGATACCTCATCATTACCAGACACTGACTAGCTAATAAACCCTCAGTAACGAGCATCGCCTACCTTCTTTCCAGCAAGGGTGCTGGTGAGGCTTGCTCCTAGCGTTGTACCAGATCAGCTGCCGGCAGCCGTCGTAGGCACAGGAGTACTCGTCGTCCCCAATGCCGTAGCCTTCCTGCAGGGGACAACAGCCGAGGGTCAGCAAGGTCTGCTGTGCACTGGGAAGAATTCGCCTTCAATGCAGCTAACCTGGTGGCTGACATTTTCAGCTCTTTGGATGAAGGGAGAATCTTCATTTTTGGAAGATACCAATAGCTTATTGTTACAAGATATCAAAATTCTGACCTACACACTTCAAGAAAACAGACAATAACATTTCACTACGATCTAGGAAATTTAACACTGTTAGTTATTTCTCACTCACTATGTCACAGTTCCTGTTGAGCTATTTCTCTGGCCTAGGTGAGATGATTCTGAACAAATTCGTCTCGGTGCCTATAAAAACCGTGAGAAGAAACAGGAAACTGCACACTGATGCTCTCCTTAGTGAAACAGTCCTAGCAGAGAAAAGGAATGAAAATGAAGAGAAAATTCATGCCTTCAGGCCCTGCTGATAACGCGTGGAGACTCTACCTCTCTCTCCTTGACGAGTCTGACGACTACCTGCTCAGTCCCGGGACTCCAATCTATTGGCCAGGTGAGTGTTCTGCATGTCGGGCTCCTGAACATGCTACCTAACTGTTCAAGCGCTAAATGAACTTGAACCTAACGGAGGTAGACAGAGAATTCACCAGTCTACGGAAAGGGAACCTTCCTACTCTTTTAAAAGGTTAAGCAAGTAAATGAAAAGCTCATTTTAAAAGCTCTGTGGCTGCTGGGTGGGGCACAGGCAGAAGGTAACCCACTCTTTTCCCTCTTTACTTCCAACATCCTTGAAAAGTTAAAACAGCATTAGCGGCTCCTAGAGAACTCCTAGTTTTTTTTTTTTTTTCTTTTTTGGGTCACACCCGGCGATTCTCAGGGGTTACTCCTGGTTCTTCACTCAGAAATTACTCCTGGCAATGCTCAGTGAACTGTATGGGATGCTGGGGATTGAACCCGGTCGGCTGCGTGCAAGGCAAATGCCCTACCTGCTGTGCTATTGCTCCGGCCCTGCTTCACCTTTAGAAAGAGAACAAACTTTCCAAATTCTCAAAAAGATCAGGCCAGAGGCTAAAGAGAGAGCTTGACAGGTACATGCTCTGCATGCAGAGGCCTGGGTTTGATTCTCAGCAGCCACAACACGGTCCCAGAGTGAGCCCCAGCAGGGAAGCAGCCCCTGGGCCCTAAACCAACCAATCGTGAAGATCAAAAAGTGGTGAAAGGTCTGTCATGTAGTAGATGCTCATGAAAAGAAAAGGTTGAATTTTAATCAAGTCAAACTAGACACCTGAAAATAGAAAGGTCTGTAGGTAACCTGAGGAAGAATTAGCATCTTTGTGGGGGCGCTGGGGAACATCTGGTAATGCTCAAGGCTTACTCCTGATTCTGTTCTCAGATCACACCAGGCGGTTGCTTGGGGAACCATCCGAGGCACTGTAAATGGAACTAGTGACTGTGTATGAGGCAAGTGCCCTGCCTGCTTTACTATCTTTCTGGCCCAGCATCTTGGGTTCTTTTTTTTTTTTTTTTTTTTGCCTTTTGGGTCATACCTGGCAATGCTCAGGGGTTACTCCTGGCTCTGCACTAAGGAACTGTGACAGTGCTTGGGGACCATATAGGATGCTGGGGATCAAACCCGGGTCGGCCGTGTGCAAGGCAAATGCCCTACCTGCAGTGCTGTTCCTCTGCAACCCCCCCCATCTTTTTTTAATAACAGATCTCTGAGCCCAATATGTTGGTTATTCTTTCAAAACTAATGCCCAAGTAGTAGGACTTAAAATGACTTTTTTTCCCCCCGGGCTGGAGAGACAGTACTGCAGGTAGTTCAATCCCCAGCATCCCATAAGGGCCCCTGTGAACCGCTAGGAGTAATTCCCGAGTGCAGAGTCAGGAGTAACCCTTTGAGCATTGCTCGGTCTGGACACAAAATGAAACAAGCAAAAAAGTAAAATGACTTATTTTATAAAACCACGGACTATCTGCACAGGCAAATGATTCACAATTATCAGACAATGTCTATCTGCAGCAGAGCTGCAAACAGAAGACCAGCAAAGCCCACATTTGGGAAAAGATGTATCAGACTTTATCAGTTTCTAATAGGAAATCAACCAGTACTTGGATCAGGAATTTTTTTTTTTGGGGTCTCTCCTGGTAGAGAGACCAGAGGGAACCTTTTCGGTGGCAGGGACTGAAACTCAGGTTGGATGCATGCAAGTCAAGTGCCTTATCCACTGTACAAACTTTGGTGGATCAGGAGCTATTTATTTTATTTTCTTTTGTTTTATGGGCCATACCTGGCTCTGCATTAAGGGAATCACTCCTGGTGGTTTTCAGGGGACCACATGAAATGCCAGGGATCTAACTCAGATCATGGCCATGTGCAAAGCAAGTGCCTTACCTGCTGTACTACCATTCTGTGGTTTCAGGACTTTCTTATTTTGGGCCACATCTGGCAGTGTTCAGGGATTATTCCTGGCGGGGCTCGGGAGACCATATAGAGGATCAAGAACTAAACCCAGGGGGCCTGAGCAATAGCCCAGCGGGTAGGGCGATTGCCTTGCATGCTGCCGGCCCGTGCCGGCCCAGGTTCGATCCCCAGGTTCGATCCCGGCATCCCATATGGTCCCCTGAGCACTGCCAGGAGTGATTCCTGAGTGCAGAGCCAGGAGTAGCCCCTGAGCATTGGCGGGTGTGACCCAAAAAAAAGAAAAAAAAAAAAAAAAACTAAACCCAGGTTGGTTGTATGCAAGGCAAAGCACCTTATCCACTAGTATTGTTTTTCTATGTCTATTTTTGGGTCATATGCAGAAGTGTTCAAGGACTTCTTGCACGGGCCTGGTGCTCACAAGCAGAGCAGCCTTTGAGTTATCACCCTGACACTTTATATTTCCGAGTAAGTTTAGCAAGGTACTATGAGGGATTTGGTACCCAAGAAATAATTATTGTGCAAAGCTATTGAAAAACAATTTCCAAACATGAACCACACAATCACTGCTGCCCCAATAACATAATTCTCTGGGGTACCCACATGATTGAGAAATTTACTGTCTCTTGTAGCCCAGCCGATCTGCATGACACCAGAAGTGATCACTGTTACTTCATAGTACCACACCCCAGCATCCACACAAAAGGTACAGCGTACACTTTCAAAAGAAGAGGCATCACAGCGAGCCTGTGAAGAACAAGGGGGTGACAGTCCACACCAGCGCCTGGAGATCACCCAAGGCAACTGGCTGCCGAAGGATGAATACATGTTCCTTAGTAAAGCTTTTCCGGAGAACACTGTTTTCTTGACTCTATACCCTTAGTGAACAACAAGAAAAAAAGTGAAAATGTGAATGAAATGCCCTGGTGATTTCACTGTTTCATTTCCGAAGGGATGCATGCCCAGCTTCCGCAGGCTGGAGGTCACTGGGCTTCATTTTCATGTGCTTGACTCTCATATTAGAATCCCTTACAGGTGTCAAGACTTGGCTGTAACTAAGCTTGTTAGGACAGAGGAGATCACTGAAGACGGCATGATGGGACAATAATCTGAAGCATAAATCTATGTAGGCATTACTTCAGTATGAGACCAGAGCTGTGTGCAGGTCTGGGTATGTCTAGAGCTTTGTGGTACCTTGTGCACAAAAGCAGCTCTTTCATATGCCTTCACCACAAAGTCAGCAGTATCTCCAATATACAGAGAGGGAGAAGGGGAATCATTAGACTTAATACAACCGTTTATGCAGCAAAACATACAGTGGCAGATAGCACCACATGGGCTATAAAAGGAACAGATATTGCCCCAACACTTTCTTCTGCAGTTATCTAGATCTCTATCCACTCTTAGGGGAAAAAAAAACCTTCTAGTTCTGCAAGAAGCTGCCTTAGTACAGAACTAAATGAAAATGAGAACGAGGGATGGAGTGATAGCACAGCGGTAAGGCGCCGCCTTGCATGCAGCAGACCCAGGTTTATTTCCCGGCATCCCATATGGTGCCCCTAGCACTGCCAGGAGCAATTCCTGAGTGAAAAGCCAGGAGTAACCCCTGAGTGTCGTTGGGTGTGACCTAAAAAAGAAGAGAGAAAAACAAAGAAAGACTATGAGAACGCAGGGGGCTGGAGTGATAGCACAGTGGGAGGGCACTTGCTTGCATGTGGCCGGCCCAGGTTTGATCCCCTGCATCCCATAGGCCCGAGCACCTCCAGGAGTAAGTAATTCCTGAGTGCGGGGTCAGGAGGATCCCCTGAGCAACAACCGGGTGTGGCCCCAAAACAGGAAGATGAAACTGGGACTAAGAGCCCATCCCTGCCCAGTGGCCCATCAGCAGGGATTTTACCTCCAAGCCATGCGGCGAGATCTTCAGGTACTCGCTGACATCGTTGCTATTCAGCATGGCCCGGATGTTATTCAAGTCCACTTTCTCATATGTCAGCTGCCTACCTTCTTTTAAGACTGCAAAAGAGAAAGGGATGGTATTTCTGAGACAGACTGCAGCGCTAAGAAGCTGGGAGGCCGCTCACTGTCACTGGATGAGGAGTGGGGTGGGTACCGATGGCAGGGAGGGAGGGGGAGAGCCCTGTACTCCCGGTTCGGGGCACTCGCCCCTGTCGTGTGAAGACAAACCAAGCGAGCACTGAGAAGCACCCGTTATTCTGCACACGATGCAGGCCAGGCTGCATTCTCTGGGTGCGCTCGCTGAAGTGGCACCACACAGGCCATGCAAGTAGCGGCTCCCCACACAGCTGGGTGAACGCTGGACGTTCCAGGTCCAGTGGGACAGCGAGGGCAGGGAGAGCGCAGTCAGCAGCAACCCTCGCCTTGCAGGCAAGACACATGACTTGAGTTTTGAAGAGCAGACTTTGGGATAGGGGAAAAAAGAGGGAAGTTCAAGTAGAGGGAGCCAAGAAATATGAGTAACTTGAACCTGTTTGTAGGGGGGTGAGGAAACAGTTTGATTTTGTTTTCAGGCCACACCCAGAGTTACTCCTGGCTCTGCACTCGGGAGATAGTTGATGTTGGTAAGAGTTGATTATGTATACTGTACAATTGATGGCCTTGATGCAGCCAGAAAATGGGCACCAGTAAAGGTCTCTGAATGAAGAGTACTGGAATTAGACGCATCCCACATAACCCTCAGCAGAAGGGCCCCGAGGATCCTTTTCTGCTAGAATATTGCAATCTACCAAAAGTCCCCTACGAGGAAAAAACTCACATTCACTTTACAACATTATCCTATAAAAACAGGAGATTGCAACAGAACGAAGCATCTGAGTCAATTCCCACTCACAGAGATTGTCTAAGCTCCACTGTGCACAGAAGCCAACTTGACGCCTCAGATAATCGGGATCGTCAGCCCAGGACTCCAGTGTAGTAAGTCTGTCACTAATACTGGATTCTGAGATGGTCAATTTATTTTCACCTGTTTGGAAAGACAAGATGTAAGCCTGAAGTTCACAAGATGAGACCAGGGGTGGTAAGGGAGTGAAGAGAGGCAATCACAATTGGGAAATGGATTAACGACTATCCCAAGGGCTCAATGCTCTAGAACGCACCAATCTCATCACTGAAGGTTTGGCTTGAAGAGTGGCTCACCACAGCCACCACGTCTCGATGCCTGGGTGAGACCCTTGCCTGGCCCATCACACCTGGCCTTGGAATATGTTTTCAGTTAAAACCAGAGTGCATTCATGCTTTAATGAGACCCGAGTGTACGCTTAGCTCGTAAAATAAGAATTTAACAACCAATGAAGATCAGTAGTGGAAGAAGTCACTATACCTACTTGTCTGTGCAAACTTTTCCAGTGCGATGAGTGCAAAAAGCATGACTGTGGGGTGGGACCGTAACTTCTGAAAGATAACAAAAATACGACAACACAAATATCACTCCCTGCACAGGTTTTTTTTTTTTTTTTTTTTTTAAGCAGTCAAAAAGGTTTTACTCATTTAATGCTTGGGTATCCAGTTGTTAATGATTGGTAGTGAGGAAACAAGATAATCTCTTAAGATCTTATATATTTTTCTTGAGATCACTGAATTAGCCTATAGATATGGACATCTCAAAATGATCTCACTAAATGTACTGCTATTTGCTTAGTAAAATTTATATTAGGACTGTTTAATAAAGGGCTGATTCTGGGGCCGGGGCGATAGCCCAGCGGGTAAGGTGTTTGCCTTGCACACGGCTGGCCTGGCCAGCCCGGGTTCGCCCCGGCATCCCATATGGTCCCGAGCACCTCCAGGAGTAATTCCTGAGTGCAGAGCCAGGAGAAACCCCTGAGCATTGCCGGGTGTGACCCCAAAGAAAAAAAAAAAAATGCACAAGGAGGCACAGGAACAGGAACTGTGGGGCCAGAAAGATAGTCCAATGGAGGGTGATGGGAGGGAAGCTGGGAACACACACTGGTGAACAGGTGGGTATTGGAACACTGTATGACTGAACAACTTTGTGTATCACAAGGTGATTCAATAGAAGAGAAAAGAAACAAAGGACAGCCTAAGCAGAGCGTGTTTTACATGAGGCAGGTGTGGATTTGGCACCATCTAGTCTCCTGAGCAGAGTGGGAGTGCCCTAGGAGCATCTTCCACTGTGGCCCCCAAGCCAAAACACAAATAATTGTTGCTAGAAATGACTTTCTACTCAGACTCTAAATGAATCATTCATCACTACTAAGATCTAAAATTACAATCATGAAATGAACAACTAATGCTTTAGTTTTCAATCTGTCCTCAAAAAAAGCAAACAACATTGCACGATGCTGTGCTGGGCGGGAGAGTGACAGGGAGCCCTACTGGTCACAGCTACATCATGTCCCATTCAGACATGTAGACAGGCCGCTCTGCTCCGCACCACCACAGTCTCTCACCATCTTCCTTTCCCTAGCCATGTAGATCCAAAGAATACTGGAACACAGGGCAGTTTCCCACACTGACTTCCCTGGTGCCTGGCTAGGTTCTGCAAAGCTCATATCAACATTCTCCTTGGTTGCAAAAATCCCCAAACAAACAAACAAACAAACAAAAATGGGAGGTTGTGTGCCCTACAGTTGACTCCATCCCTGGCAACATCCCTGAGCCTAGCAGGAGCGATCCAGCCATTCAGAACCCTCTTCATGCCTTTCACCACCCCTCCCCTGATGTCTGCCTGGCTCTAACTTCTCTAACTCCGATCTGACAGTTCTTTGTAATATTGTAGACACATGATCACTTCTATCCCTGGGTCTCTGTGATAAGACCTAAGCCAAGAAACCCAGTTTTTCTCCTGTGAGTACAAACCCATCCTGATCTTACAGGATGACCCAGTCAAGGACCCTCCTTCAGGAACTCTCTGGTGCCTCCGACCCTTCCAGTTCTCACAGTGTTGGTTTTTCCCTACCTCTCATTCACCTTATCTTACAGCATTTACTCTCATGGGAGTAATTTTGCTCCTGATGGCATCACTCACAAAGCAGGCGGATTTCACTTTCGTCTGAGTATGTTTTTTTGTTTTTGTTTTTGTTTTTTTGCTTTTTTGGGTCACACCCGGCAATGCTCAGGGGTTTCTCCTGGATCTGCACTCAGGAATTACTCCTGGCGGTGCTCGGGGGACCATATGGGATGCCGGGATTGAACCCGAGCCGGCATGGGCCGGCCGCGCACAAGGCAAACGCCCTACCCGCTGGGCTATCGCTCTGGCCCCGCCTGAGTATGTTTTGTCCCCTTAGCTAACCAGTAAACTTCTTATAGATAGTGGGAGCCAGAGCGATAGCCCAGCGGGTAGGGCATTTGCTTTGCACGCGGCCAGCACTTGCTGGGGCCCGGGTTCGATCCCTGGCATCCCATATGGTCCCCGAGCACTGCCAGGAGTAATTCCTGAGTGCAGAACCAGGAAAAACCCCTGAGCATTGCCGGGTGTGACCCAAAAGAAAAAAAAAAAAAAAAAACTTCTTATGGATAGAGAACTGATATCCCTCGGTCTCCAAAATGTTCACTTAGCAGTGTTTCCCTGCTGTCTGCAGTCGGACTACTCCAGCGGAGCTCTGGGTTGGTGTACTGACCTGCTTCAGTGTTTGGGTCTGGTAATGTGGAGCCACTTGAGTCCTGTGGTGCTGGGGGCTACCAGGCCACACTCATCAGTGTTCTGGGGCCACCGCCAGCTATTCAGGGTAGTGGCTAGGGAGCTCTCCCGATACAATGTGGGGATTGTATCAGAGTCTGAGCCATGTCCCTGGACTCCCTACACTCTTGAGAGCAGCAGTGACAGGAGGCCTCAGGGAGGAAAAGAGATTTAAAGACACCGGAAATATGACCCAGTGGGGCCTGGCTTGAGTACCATGCTGATTTATTTCCACTTGAAGTCCCTATTCGAAAAAAAAAAATGAACAAAAAAATTGGGGCCGGAGTGATAGCCCAGCGGTAGGGCGTTTGCCTTGCACGCGGCTGGCCTGTGCTGGCCGGGTTCGATCCCCGGCATCCCATATGGTCCCCCGAGCACCGCCGGAGTGATTCCTGAGTGCAGAGCCAGGAGAAACCCCTGAGCATTGCGGGTGTGACCCAAAAAAGCAAAAAAAAAAAAATGAACGAAGTCCCTATTCGAAGACTCTTAAGGACATACACCAAAATGCCAGTCAAGTCAAAATGTATTCTTTAGCTATCTAAAGAATACATTTAAAACCAAACTAACCAAACTCTTTCATTTTATAACTAAAATTTTCTTTTCTTTTCTTTTATTTCTCTCTTTATTTATTTGAGACCCACAGACATGGGGCAGA
The DNA here is from genome assembly GCA_021461705.1 of Cryptotis parvus. Taxonomy (NCBI): domain Eukaryota; kingdom Metazoa; phylum Chordata; class Mammalia; order Eulipotyphla; family Soricidae; genus Cryptotis; species Cryptotis parvus. The sequence continues at coordinate 16,569 of JAJIBD010011203.1, forward strand.
GCTGCTACTGGCTCTCCCTGTGACCCAGCCGCTCACGAGGCGCCCGGGAGGGATGGCGGGTTCTAGCCCTGGCCCGCCACCCCAGCAGAGCCTCGCAACAAGCCAGATGACCCCCACTCCATGAGGGCTTCCATTTACCACATCCGACTTCCCTCTCGTCAGAACTCCATCCATCAGATCAGCCTATCACAGCCTGGCCCATGCAGGTTCATCAATAAATGCTAGATTTAGAGGTGATTACAAGAGTATGCCACCCACACGGCAGAGCCTGGCAAGCTACCCGTGTCGTATTTGATATGCCAAATACCAGTAACAATTATAGACCTCATTCCCAAGACCTGATGGAATGGATTGAGGCTCTTTATGTTTCTGGAGCAAGCAGGTGCCCTTGGGCTCTACTAGCACGAGACAGGACATATGGAGATGTTACTGGTGCCCGCTCGAGCAAATAGATGATGAACGGGAAGACAGTGATTTATTTATTTATTTTTGCTTTCTTTTTGGGGGGTCACACTCGGCAATGCTCAGGGGTTATTCCTGGCTCTTCGCTCAGGAATTACTCCTGGCAGTGCTTGGGGACCATATGGGATGCCGGGAATCAAACCCGGGTTGGCTGCATGCAAGGCAAGGCCCCTACCCGCTGTGCTATCGCTCTGGCCCCTATAACTAAAATTTTAACTCCAAGGATTCTCATAAAACATATTACAAATGATGGCATGAAAAAACCTTGCATAGTTAAATCTATTTATTTCTTTATTTTCCACAGTTAACTTTAAATCCAGCTCCATAATGTACCCTTAAACTAGTAGGAGGCTGGTATCTTAAATAGTCTCGATTTTCCAAATAAAGCTAGTTATGAAAACCTATGTACTTATATGTAGCATAATAAGCCACTTAGACCCAACTAAGCTATTTTTCCTTCTAATGAAATCTATCCCAGTTTTATTATTTCTTTTTTGGGGGCTGGTTTTTTATTTTTTTGGGGGCACACCCAGTGGTGTTCAGAGATTATTCCTGGATCTGAACTCAGGAATTACTATTGGAAGTATTCCGGGAACTACATGAGATACTGGAGCTCAAACCTGGGTGGGCCGGTGCAAGACAAATGCCCTACCCACTGCTTTCTGCCTTCCATCCCTTTATTATTATTGTTACCTAGAAGAAACAGTAAACATTCAGGAGACACTTGTAAATAAAACTGATAGTTGATCCCATTTTCCATCCCATTTTCTAGATGAGCAAGGAAGTCAGCCTTGATATTTTTACTTACCAGACACTGTAGCAAATATTCCAGTATTCCTGGGCTAAGTAAACCTATACTGCAGGACCTAGATGAATACAATAATGGATATAATGAATGCCCCACATCATTTTTAATTAGTAACCAAGAGGAACACTGCTGACAGAACTCTTTTATCAAGTACTTTCAAGCACAAGCACAAGACCTTCTTCAAGCTCCCAGAGTTGAAGAAACAGTATCATCCCACTGAGAATCGGAGAAGCAAGAGGCAGCAATACAGTGATGGGGAAGCTGGTGGACCAGAACCAAGTATCCGATTTCTCATTCACTCTCTTTCCCTGAACACAAGGGAACTACCTGGGCTATTGTTGAGGGATGTGGATTACTCTAAGGTGGGGGAATATTTACAGAAGGTTAGATACCTACTTTCCTTATTGGGAACAGCTCTATCTTAAATACCTTCTTCTTGGGGCCGGAACGATAGCCCAGCGGGTAGGGTGTTTGCCTTGCACGCGGCCGGCCCATGCTGGCCGGGTTCGATCCTCGGCATCCCATATGGCCCCCCCCACCCCCTCGAGCACCGCCAGGAGTAATTTCTGAGTGCAGCGCCAGGAGAAACCCCTGAGCATTGCTGGGTTGACCCAAAAAAAAAAAAAAAAAAAACAACCAACTCCTTCTTGGGCTGAAGAGACAGAATGGAGGTTAAGGCACTTGCTTTGCTTGCAGTCACAGCTGTGACACTGGTTTGAATCCTGGCACCATATGTGGTCACCAAGAACCATGATGGGTGGTCTCTGAGTCTATGTGGGCCAAGACAAAAGTTCCTTTCTTCTTAGTATGTGTCCAATATCTAGTGAAATTTTACAAAGTGTGGGGCCATAGCGACAGCACAGCAGGTAGGGCCTTTGCCTTGCATGCAGTTGACCGGGTTCAATCCCTGGCATCCCATATGGTCCCCTGAGCTCTGCCAGGAGTAATTACTGAACGAAGAGTCAAGAGTAACCCCTGAGCATTGCCGGGGTGACCCAAAAAGAAAAAAAAGAAACTGTATAAAGTGTATATGTTACACACATAATCTTCATTTGATTAAGTTTAATCTTTCCCATATTTTTTTATTTTGGGCAGAGGTACACCCTGTGGTCGACAGTGGGGCAAACCCAGAGTTTCGAAGGGCAATGCACATACTGCAGGCCCCAACTCATCTCCCCAGCTCCATTTCTCCTGTAATTTTAAAAATTAAGATTTTTTTTTTGTTTAATTCAATTTAATTTTTTTTGCTTTGTGGGTCACACCCAATGTTGCTCAGAGGTTACTTCTGGTTCCACACTCAGGAATTACTCCTGGTGGTGCTGGGGAAGCTGGGGATCAACCGGGTTGGCCACGTGCAAGGCAAAAGCCTTACCTGCTGGACTATTGCTCTGGCCCCCCGTTTCGTTTTTTTTTCCTTTTGCATTTTGGGTCACACCCAGCAATGCTCAGGGGTTATTCATGGCTCTACACTCAGGATTTACTCCTGGTGGTTCTCGGGGACCATATAGGTTGCCTGGGAATCGAACCCACATCAGCCACGTGCAAGGCAAACACCTACCCACTGTGATATCACACAGGTCGCTGTTTCATTTTTTAGAGGCTATACCTGGCAGTGTTCAGAGATCACTTCTAGTAGTGGTCAGGGGACCATAAGTGGATTGGCCATGTGTAAGGCCTTAACCCACTGTTATCATTCCTGGCTCCCAAATAAAACTTTCAGTTCCATTTTCCCTCTGAAGATCCTCAATGCTAAACTGATGGCATTCACCTCTGTGGGCCTTTCTTATTTTTTCTTTTTTTGGGTCACACCAGCAATGCTCGGGGTTACTCCTGGCTCTGCACTCCAGAATTGGCACCTGGCAGTGCTCGGGGACCATAACAGATGCCAGGGATTGAACCCATGTTGACCGCCGTACAAGGAAAATGCTCTCCCCACTGTACTACAGTTCCAGCCCCCTGCAAAAAAAATTTTGGGGGGATGATATTCTTCTAGTATAGGAGGTTTGATAAAAAGCATATGACTAAATTTCTCTTTGAAAGTTAAATAACTTCAAGAATTTCCTTTATGGAGCTTCCCGAGGTACCTGCTAGTTTCTCAGCCAAGCAGCCTAGAACTGCAGACGTGTTCCTGTGCTTGGCAGGGTGGCCTGAGTCCCGGCAAGCTGCTTCTCCATTTAGATTGAGAATTTCGGTCAACTTCTGGAGTGCATCCTAGAAACAAAAAATGAATGAGAGGCTTTGATAAATATACTACTAAGGCTTTTGCTGCAGAGCGAAGCTATAACCAAGTGTCAAATTATAAACTATTGTGCAAAAATGACATAATATACCCTTAAACCCAAAGATATCATTATTGATGGGAAATACTGTCAACCTGAAAGATTTCTTTAGAAAGATGCCAAATATATGCTTTAGAGCCTTGAATGATTAACAAACCAAACCTACCCAACACAACATGACTGATAACGGAGTCAAGGGACAGTGAAGTAAGGCATTACTTTAAAACATTTTAAACCGGGGCTGAGGATAGTATACTGGGAAGGGAGTCTGCCTGCATGGGACCTAGCCAGGTTCAATCCCGGGCATCCCACATGGTTCCCAAGTCCTGCCAGGATTAAGTCTGAGTGCTGAGACAGCAGTAACCCCTGAGCCCTACTGGGTGTGGTCCCAAAACAGCAACAATTTTTTTTAAACCAGCAAGAATGCATCTCACCAATTTTCAAGGCAGATTACAACAATCTTTTAAAAGAAATAGCTTATATAAGGGGCCAAAGTGGTAGTATAGTAGGCAGGGTGCTCGCCTTGCATATGATCCCCAGCACACCATATGGTCCCCAGAGCCCCAGGAGTGACCCCTGAGCACAGAGTCAGGAGCAAGCCCTGAGCACCTCTGGGTGTGGCCCCCAAAAATGGAAGGAAAAAAAGACTTACTCTAAGACTTAGGCAAATTTAATTATCTGTGACTAAGTGAAAGACTCTTTTTCCCTCTAATATTTTTCCATATTTAACCCAAACGTCTGAAGCTTTTATAGTTTTGGGGTCAAACCTGGTGGAACTCAGGGCTTACTCC
>JAJIBD010011204.1:0-63407 GCA_021461705.1 Cryptotis parvus
ACGTTTATGAGATAACACAGAAGCATAATGTAGCCCTTTTCCCGACTTCCCTGCCATCGGGACCAATACTCTCCTTCCTCCAGATTTTCCCTCTGTGTGCCAGAAACCCAACTCAAGGCCTCACATAGATAAGACAAGTGTTTTGCCGCTGATCTACATGCCCACAAAATCTTTTTGGGTTTTGGACCATAGCCAGCTGGGCTCAGGGATCACTCCTGGAATGCATGGGGGACCATCACTGGAATGCCTGGGGGACCATCACACCTGGAATGCATGGGGGACCATCACTGGAATGCATGGGGGACCAATCACTCCTGGAATGCATGGGGACCGTCCCTGGAATGCATGGGGGACCATCACTCCTGGAATGCATGGGGGACCATCACTCCTGGAATGCCTGGGGACCATCACCTGGAATGCCTGGGGGACCATCACTCCTGGAATGCATGGGGGACCATCCTGGAATGCCTGGGGGACCATCACTCCTGGAATGCATGGGGGACCGTCCCTGGAATGCCTGGGGGACCATCACTCCTGGAATGCATGGGGGACCATACGCCCTGCTGGGGTGGAACCGAGTCAGCGGTGTGCCAGCAGGGGCTTATCCGCAGGACTTCCTCACCAGCTCCATCATTTGAAGTTTTGTTCATTTGGAAGTTTTATCACCGGTCAAAACCGGAGCTCTGCTCATCGTGCACGTACCATACTCCTCCACACAACTTTACCGCAGCCAGTCCTGTGTCCTTTCACACACTTTTTTTTTTTTTTTTTTGCTTTTTGGATCACACCTGGCAATGCACAGAGGTTAATCCCTGGCTCTGTACTCAGGAATTACTCCTGGTGGTGCTAGGGGGACCACATGGGATGCCGAGGATCGAACCCGCGTCGGCCCCGTGCAAGGTAAACACCCTGCCCGCTGTGCTATCGCTCCAGGCCCGCTCTTTTGCACACTTTGAAGGTAACCTTCCCTCTGAATTCCAGAAACATCCCCCAAAAAATGCGTGGACCCTAGTGACACATTCCCTTCCAGCGCTGTCTTGGACCAATCAGGTGATGCGCCCTGGTAGGGGAGGCGGGCACTGCGTGGGCGAGACTTATACCCTCTGCTTCGAGGGACAGGCAATTTCACCTATGAGCGCCCAGGGGCGGGGCACGTAGTAGGCGGAGTTTGGGGTGGAGCGACGTATCTACGCACGCGGGGCGGGGCCCGGGAAACCCACGCCCCTTCCGCCTGGCTGCTCTGCCGCTGCTCCCGCGTGTGGTCATCTCTGTAGCCTCCTGGTGCGGACGTCTTTAGTTGTCGGCTTTGGGAGGGTCAAACCAGCGAGATGGCGGCGGAGGTGCTGCCCAGTGCAAGGTGGTTGTATTGTGGGGAGCAGGATGAGAGCCAGAGAGCTGTTCTGGGTAAATACTCCGTAATTCTCCCTTCCGGGTCCCGTTACTCCTAACGCCTCGGCTCCCAGCTGCTCCAAGCACCATCCCCCATCTCCCAAACCCCTCGCTCTCCGTCACTGTGTGGGCCTCTGCCGGAGGTTTTTTGTCACCCCATCGCTCTGTCACCACTTGCCGGGTGGGTACGTCCCAGTGAGGGCCCATTCCCCAGGTGCCGCGCTCACCTGCCTGTTGCCCCTCTGCACTTGGTAGGGATTCCCTCTGACTTTCCGGTCTCCTGTGTCAGCCCTGTTTCCCGGGTCATTCTCCCCAACTGCGCCAGGACCTTCCTTCAGCCCTCCTGTAAGGCAGGAAATGGGTTTCCTTGCACCCCCGATTCCGCCAGCTTCTCCCCACCGGGCGCTGACTTTTTCTACCCTGGTCTCATGTCCCGGCCTGCAATGAATGAATGGTACAGTGCGATTCTCCAACGGGAAGCTGCTGAACCCGGGCAACATGCGCTTCACCTTGTACAAGAACAGCGACTCCACAAACCCCAGAAAGAGAGGTCAGCGGATCCTGGTAAGTGCTGCCTGGAGCTGCCCGCGCCGGGAAGGGAGGGCAGGAGGGTAGGGTGTGACTGCTCTGCAGTGGGGGAGAACTGGAGCCCAGGGGGTAATCATGGCGGTGGATGGAACTCAGGAACCCCAATCCCCTGGGGAGGGGGCTGCGGCTCACCCCAGCGACTTCTGAAAGATGGGGCTTGGTTTCAGAGCCTGGTGCAGTATTCCAGGTGAAGGGCAGGACAGGTCAGATGCAGGGAGGCCACAAAGCCTGGCTGCAGTTGAGGAGTGAGCAACTTTTCTCGTGGCGTGGCAAAGAGCATGGAAGAAATCCTAGGGCAGAGGCGGTCCAGAAGGGCTCAGACGGCAGGAGAGATAGGACAGAGGTGAAGCATTTGCCTTGGTGCGACTATGGCCACGCTGGTGGTTTGAATCCCAGCATTGCACATTGTCCTAAAGGTACCACCGGTGTGGCTCCTAGAACTTGAAGACAACCTCCCCCACCAACACACACACACACACACACACACACTCTCTCACTCACACTCACACTCTCTCTCCTCTCACACACTCTACCTACCACCCCACCCAAAAGGCTCAGAGGCTGGGGACAGGGCTGTGTGTGCTTGCTTTGCTTGTATGAGGTCCTGGGTCAGTCCTCAGCACCTCAGAAAATATGCGCTTGGAACCTGGGTTGCTCAGAGAATCATCTTAAGTGTCTGCAGTGGCCGGGAGCCCAGAGCCTATCTCCCGAGTCATGGGGTGAAGTTGGTTTCCCCAAGACCTTTTCAAAGCAGGCAGGAGATAGCTGTATCCGGGGCTCCCCTTTAAGGGTCCTCTTACCTTTCCCCAGGGACATCCCAGAGCACTTCGAAGACAGTGGGGCTGGCTGGGTCACCTTGTGGAGGCTCTCTCCCTCTCACTGTGTTCTGAATGCTGAGTGCTGGCAGTTGTAGGAAGGGAGAGACGGGGCCTTAGCACCCACTGCTCAACACTGTGCAATGTGGGGCGGAGCGATAGTCCAGTGGGTAGGGCATTTGCCTTGCAGGCAGCCGACCTGGGTTCGATCCCTGGCATCCCATATTGTCCACCACGCAGTGCCAGGAGTGATTCCTGAGTGCAGAGCCAGGAGTAATTCCTGAGCATCGCTGGGTGTGACCCAAAAAGAAAAAAATAAACAAAAAACCACTGTGCAATACGGCTTTTCTCTCTACCTTTTAGGCGGCTGAAACAGAGCGACTTTCCTACGTGGGAAACAATTTTGGGACGGGGCCCTCAAATGCAACAGTCTGTGCAGGTAGCACTGTGGGGCGGGCCCTTGGGGGAAGGGAGAGTGGTGGGTCACCATCTCTCTCAGTGTGCAGTGGGGGAAATCAGGGGGAGGATTATCAGGCCCCTTCCTAGACTCAGGACCTTCTCCCCAGCTTGTAGGACATTCTAGAAAACGTCTAGAAAGCTCATTTGTTGGGTTTCCCACAATCCTCACTAAAATGTACTATTCCATCTTTTGAGGGGTGACGGGAGGGGAGGTGTATGTCACCCCTGCTGGTGCTCTGGATTACTCCTGGCTCTCACTGGGAATCACTCCTGGCAGGCTTGGCGGGAGACCATTAGGATAGTATGGTCCCCATACTGTTATTCCTTATTACTGTCTTGTTACCAAAGGCAGCTGTCTCTTACTTGGGGTGCGTGATAGCGAAGTGTGCCTGGAGAGTGCCTTGGCACTAGCTTCAGGAGAAGGACTCTGGGAGTGTCCAGTGGTCTGGGGTTCCCATCCTGTTCTGCTGCTGATTGGCTGCCTTTGAGCAACCTGCCCTTTCTGACCCCCAGCCCAGCCTCTTTATCACAGGGATGATTGTCCAGCAGAGCTGTCTCTGTAAGGAACTGGCAGAGCACGGCGTCCCCTGTGACAGCACCCGCTGTGGGAGCCCCCCACACTGCCCGAGGGAAAAGTCAGACTGTGTGTTTGCTTAAAGCTGTGACCAACCCATCACCCCTTTGTACAGGTCCGTCTTCTCCCCATGGCTGCCAAGTCATGAGATGATCTTTGTCTCCATAACATCTGTGTCTTCAGTACATTCTGGCGTCATTCTAGGGGTGGGGCAGGAGAGGCTGTGTTGGTCCTCACCTCGCAGCACTCAGGGGCTAAGCTTGGCTCTATTCCTGCCAGCTCCTTGGGGCCCATATGTGGTACTGGGGATTCAACCAGGCCCTGCCTCTTTGCAAGACTAGTCAGTGCCTCACCTCCTGTGCTGTCCCTCTGGCCCCAGTAATTCTGATTCTTAGGGCTCCCAACAGTTTTCCCATTGCAGCAGTGACTGCAGGTGTGACAGCTCCTAGGATCACCTGGTTTTGTTTCTTGCCGCCGTAAAATCCACCCTAGGGTTCCCTTCAGCCCTTCTTCCTTTCCCCCGTCTCATGGAGAGAATGACTGCTGTGTGCAACTCACCAGCAAATGATGCGTTTCTAGTGTACTGGGACAGAAGGAAGACTGAGGGACTTTTGGGGTCCAGCAGTCTGATTCAACACAAGGGCCTGCAAGGTCCCTGCAGTATTGGGGACCACACTGTGGTGCTGGGGACCGTCAGGGCTTATACACAGTGGTGCCTAGGGGGCCGTGTGTTGCTGGGGTTCAAACTTGGCTTATCTCCCAGGCCCAATGGTTGAGTCCAGACGAGGGAAGAAGAAAGTTTTTTTCTTTACAGAGTAGAAAAATTTATTGGGAGGCTGGAGCAATAGCACAGTGGGGTAGGGTGTTTGCCTTGCACATGGCCGACCCTGGTTCGATTCCCTGGCATCCCATATGGTCCCCGAGCACCCTGGGAGTAAATCCTGAGTGTAGAGCCAGGAGTAACCTCTGAGCATTGCTGGGTGTGACCCAAAAAGCACTGTCACTGTCTTCCCATTGTTCATCGATTTGCTCGAGTGGGCACTAGTAACATCTCCATTAGTCCTGTCACAAGCAAGTGCAACCCAAGGGCATCTACTTGCTCCAGGGACAGGAGGAGCCCGAAACCATTCTTCAGGTTATGGAACTGAAGTCCATAATAATTACTAGTCTTTGGCTTAAAAAGTAAAAAAAAACCACGGGTAGGTTTTTTGCCAGGCTTACCGTGTAAGCAATATAATTAGTGCCTGTTAAAGGAGTAGGCATGGGATGGGAGGTGGGAAACAAGGTTTTTGGTGGCGGTTAAGAGCATTGGAATTCAGAATTCCAACACATTGGTGTTAGAATACTGAATACTTCAAACTATACTGTGAACAACTATGTAAATCACTGTTGGATAACAGGTTTAGCTAATCTGGAAGCTTTGCTGTTTTACCCACTCAGTTTAATCTACTTAAGCCAAGGTTCATTCTAATGAGATCTCTCCTCTAGGTAAACACTGATAGAGGGTGTGGCAATTACAGAAGTCACCTTGACTCAGAATAACTTCTAATTTATACATCTACTAAGACTTCTGTGTTTTCTAGATTGGGCACAGCTCCTCTTTATACCCACTGCACCCAGTGTGGGACAGTTAGAATTTACCAGGAGACTACCACCCTGGCTACGTTGAGACTATAGGAAGACTATAGGAAGGATCATGCTAGTTTGTTCTCAAGCAGGCGAGTGTGACCCTTTCAGTATACCCTTTCGGTATATGGGGAACCATGTGGGATGCCGGGGATCGAACCCGGGCCAGCATGGGCAGGCCACGTGCAAGGCAAACGCCCTACCCGCTGGGGCGGAGGCGATAGCCCAGCGGGGTTGGCCTTGCACGCGGCGCCCATGCCAGCCTGGGTTCTATCCCCGGCATCCCATATGGTTCCCCCAAAAAGCAAATTAAAAAAATTGTTGGAAAGTAGAAGAGAAAGAGAAAAACCTTTCTTGTAGAAGTATAGAACTAAGTAATGAAGTGAGAAAGATTTTCTTTTTATTATTACTATTATTATTATTATTATTATTTTTTTTTGGTCACACCCAGCAATGCTCAGGGGTTTCTCCTGGCGGTGCTCGGGGGACCATATGGGATGCCGGAGATTGAACCCAGGCTGGCACAGGCCGGCCACGTGCAAGGCAAACGCCCTATCGCTGGACTATCGCTCTGGCCCCAAGATTTTCTTTTAAAGGAGAAAGGACTTGTAAAAAGGAAAAAGAAGGTTCTTTCAACAAATGGGAACAGTCTGTGGTCACTGGTATTATTCCTCCACACAGGCACTTTGTGGGGATTTTGAACAAGACCTCTGGCCAGATGGAAGTGTATGACGCCGAGCTGTTCAACATGCAGCCGCTGTTTGCAGGTAGGTCGGGCAGCGCCACCCAGTCTGGCCCCGAGCACAGGGTTTTGGGGGCCACAAATGGTGGTGCATAGAGGTGCTCAGGGGATCATATCCCTGGGAAAGGAACTGGGTCTGCCAGCTGCATCACAGGAGCCTTCACGCCTGTGCTGTCTCGGTCCTGAGACGGGGTTTTACTCCCCGTCTCTGCTGCTGCCTGGTTCACTGCCCTGGGCCGAGTCGGAGCAGCCGTTAGCCTCCTTTTTCCTGATTGGTCAAGTGAAGAGGTCACGCAAGATGGCCCTTTCGTGACTCCTTCAGCTATTCTCCAGTGTCTGTGTGTGTTGAAGCTGCCTCAGGATGGGTGATGTGTGCTCAGGTTTAGCTCTGGGCAGTCCGCCGCTAAAGAAAGCAGAGTTCAGTCTGATTGAACTGGAGAATAAAGAACTACTGCAGATTGCTTTTTCTTCCCCTCTCTTTTGCTGTTTGTTTTGTGGGTTTTTTTTTTTTTTTTTTTGGTTTGTTTTTAATGGGGCTGGTGGTGGTTGAGCCACAGCCGGCAGCATTCGGGGCTTCCACCTAACTCTGCTCAGGGATCACTGCTGACACTGCCTGGGGAGCTGCCTATGGTCCCAGCGGTAAACTGACAAGCGACTTACCCCTGTACTATCTATCTCCCCAACCCCTGTTGTGTTTTTATAGATGAATCCATTGAGAGTGAATCAGCCCTGGAGAATCAGGCCAAAACTTTCAGAGAAAAGGTAAGTGGGATACTGCTAAGAAGAGGATCTTAAATTAGGCCTGTCCCTCATGGGGCTGGAGCCATAGCACAGTGGGGAGGGAGTTTGCCTCGCGCATGCGGCCGACCTGGGTTTGATCCCTGGCATCCCATATGATTCCCGAGCACTGCCAGCAGTAAGTCCTGAGTGCAGAACTAAGAGTAACCCCTGAGCATTGCTGGGTGAGACCCAAAGAAGCCAAAAAAAAAAAAAGCCTGTCCCTCCTGCTGGAAGATGAGTGATTGACTGTGAGGTTCTGGCCGGCCTAACTCATCTCATCTGCTGATCTCTACCAAGTTTCTCTGCTGTGTCCCCTTGATCTCAGAGCATTTCTGCCCTGCCCCCTCACTCCTGTGTGCGTATACACACACACACACACACACACACACACAGAGCTATAGATGTAACCTTGCACTTGCTTTTAGAATTTATGCCAATGTCTCTTAAGTCCTTGTTGTAGAAGGAGAAAAGTTTGGGCTATTGGCCTGGAAGCTTTAATGTGCAAACAAGGTAACTTTGGGGTGTTCAGTAGACAGTGGCTAGGAAGGCATCTCACTCCAGGATGGGCAGGGCCAGGAGCAGATACTGAGAAGGGGGAACAGTGGCCTTGGGGGCTCCAAGGAAAAGGTTTTATTTGCCCGGTGGTGACTCTGCCGACTTGTTTGTGACGGCAGTGCCGAGGAGTCTGGGAGGAGCATCTGCTCCTGGTGCAGACCCGAGGTGATGGTGGGGCACCCCTGCTCTGCCGAGCCTTGATCCAAGAGGCCGAGCGTGTCCCCGTGGTCCTCCCCCGTGACCGGGTTCTGTCTCCTGCCAGATGGACTCTTGCATTGAAGCCTTCGGAACCACCAAACAGAAGCGGGCCCTGAACTCCAGGAGAATGAACAGTGTCGCCAGCGAATCTCTGAATCGGGCGGTTGCTAAAGCCGCAGAAGAGATCATTGACACGAAGGGGGTGACAGGTAAGCAGCTGTGCTGGGGGCGGGGCGCAGGGAAGGTCCCCACCCAGTCAGCCACACCAGGCTTCTCTCTCTGAGCCCTGGCCCCACCCTCTCAGGGCCCCCTTCTTACTCTCCTGCTGAGGCCAGTGGGGAATGGTGGCGGCGACCCTGCCGTGGCATTGGTTGAGGGTCCCGGGGCTGGGGTGAAAGTCTGGGTTTAGAGGAGGCCTCGGGCCCAGGCTCGCTCGGAGTGATGCCCTGATGACCTGAACCTCTCGAGCACTTTCCTCAGCGGGTCGGTGGGGCCTCTGTGCCCTCCCGCACCCAGCATGCTTCCGACGGGCCACAGGTGATAACTGTGGGGGGACATGGGAGGGGGCTGCAGCACAAGGCTGGAGAGAGGGTGGGTAGAGCACTTGCCTTGCATGTGACCCAGATTGGATCCCCGAGCCCCCTGCCGGGAGTGATCCCTGAATTCAGAGCGAAGAACAGGGGAGTCTGTGTCTCCGTTTACTCACAGACATTCGTCAGTGACTTCAGGTTGTTTCTGGTTTTGTTCAGCTCACTCTGTTATTTTTCAAAATTTTTTAAAATGTTTTGACTTTTGGGGCCACACCAGGCGATGTTCAGGTCTTCCTCCTGTCTCTGCACTCAGGAATTACTCCTGGCAGTATTCAGGGGATCAAATAGATGCCGGGGAATCAAACCCAGGTCTGCTATGTGCAAGGCAAACGCCCTCCCCTCTGTACTATTGCTCCAGCCCCTCCACTCTTACTGACTTAAACACAGCCCATTCAGTTTGTTCCCGTCATTCTCCCAGTGCACCTATTGCACTTTCCGTGCCCTTGTTTGTATACATGTTCATATTGTTAAGGTAATTGCAGCTTTCTGTTCTGATTCTGTTTTTTGTGTGTTTTACTTTTATAACACGGAGGCGTTTTATTTTGGAGCTTTGACTTACGGAGGAATTTTTGTTTTGGACTTTTTTGGGCCACTCCTGGGGGTCTTCAGCGGCTGCCACTGGCTCTGTGCTTGGGGCAACCCTCTGCTGCAGGGACTGAAACCAGGGCTCCTGCCTGTGCTCAGCCCCTTGGTCTTCTTTTTTTTTTTTTTGCTTTTTTGGGTCACACCAGCAATGCTCATGGGTTTCTCCTGGCTCTGCACTCAGGAATAACTCCTGGCGGTGCTCGGGGGACCATATGGGATGCCGGGATCGAACCCGGGCGGCACAGGCCGGCCACGTGCAAGGCAACGCCCCTACCCGCTGGGCTATCACTCTGGCCCCAAGCCCCTTGGTCTTTTGCTCTGGCCTCTGAGGGAAAGTTCCTGTAAGTTAAGCCTCAAAGACTCTTCTAATAAGCCTCAAAAGCCTCCCTCTGTTGTCTTTAGATATTGGCACTTCTCTCCGTTCCGCTGCCTGCGCACTGGTTGTGGGGCCATGACCTCGGCTGCCTTTGGGGGGTTGGTTGGGTTTGGGTCCCGAGTGGACTCAATATATGTCCTGGCTGACATCCCAGGAAGGGCGAGCCCCGGGCAGAAGCCAGCAGGTGAGGTAGGTGAGGTCTCTGCGGCCCCTGGAGACCCGGAGCTCACAGGTTTCACGAGGGCTGGGGCCCTGTAGCCAGGCAGGCCACTAACATGACTCTTGTGGTTCCGGCTCTGCTCAGCGATGCCGCCCAAGATGATGTGCAGGATGACTCCCTCTACCTTCCTCCCTGCCACGCCGCGCGGCCAGGCCTCAGGACGTGTATAAATTTGATGATCGTATCCTTCTTGCGTTAGAAATACTGTCTGACCTCCTTAGTCGGTCTGTCCGGGCACTGGGTGCTACCCCTGGGCTCACAGAGGTCGCTACTGAACCTTTGCTATTGTCCTCGTAGGACTCTCGGGCTTACTCACTGGCTCTGCTTCCAGCACTGACCACTTGGCCGGGCAGCCGTAACCTAGCCTACAGCTCGGCCCCGCAGGCTCACCCTGTGAATTGTCCAGGTAGTTATTTTTTCAGTTTCGAGGCAGGCCTGCTGGATGCCCGCTGTGTCAGGTTTTCAAAGGGTGTCACGTAGTTGGTTTTCAGTGCTCTGGGGTAGTGGGTGGTGGTGCCCGGGATGGTATAAAACAGCCTCACACAGCGCTCTGCTATGGAGCCACGATCCTGGGGCTGAAGCAGGGAAGAGTGGCCTGGCCACGGCGTCCAGAGAGTCAGGCCCAGCAATGTGGTCTGACGGGTCAGCCCTGCTCCGAGCCTGTTTCCTCATCCCCAGAATGAGGCCATCATGAGTGGTCGAGTGAGAGGAGATTTGTGTTGTTCAGATTCTGTTCTTGACCCTGGCCCAGTTCTGTCCCCCGTGGAGTATGAGGCTCTGGAGGCACCTTCAAAAGCATTCAGGAGCATCACGTCAGAAGAAATACTGAAGATGATCGAAGAGAACAGGTACCCGGCGCTGTGAGGGGGAAGAGAGACCCCACTGCACTCCCTGGGCAGCGGAGCTGTCAGTGGGACAAATGTCTGCTCGGCGCAGGCTCTGACGCGTGACTGGCTTTCCGTCAGTGTCTGGGGGACCAGACCCCAGGTGGAGCGCATTCGGAGGCGCAGTTGGCCTCAGTCTAATGGTAGGGCCCAAGGGTTGGCCTGAATGAGGCTGTGTGTTCGTCTTTTCTTTTTTTTTTTTTTAACATAATTGTATTTCATTCATTTTTTTTTTTTTTTTAACACCGTGAGGTAGATATTTACAAAACTGATCATGATTGGGTTTCGGTCATACAATGTTGCAGCACCCATCCCTCCACCAGTGCCCATTCCTCTTCCGCCTCCTCCTCCTCCTCCTCCTCCTCCTCCCCCCCCTCCTCCCCCCCCCCCCCCCCCCCCCCCCCCCCCCCCCCCCCCCCCCCCCCCCCCCCCCCCCCCCTCACTCTCTCCCCTTACACATTGTGACTTGCCATACATACATTTAGGGTTATCACATATATCCCTTTGCTTACAATCAATGCTCTGTTCTAGTCTGGCATTACCATTTCCACCAATTATAGAACACTGGTATCTATTTATATCCCACAAATGAATGCAGTCATTCTATATCTGTCCTTTCCTTCTAATTTCACTAAGCATGATAATCTCCATGTCCATCCATTTGTAGGCAAATTTCATAACTTCATTTTTCCTGATAACTGCTTAGTATTCCATTGTGTAGATGTACCAAAGTTTCTTTCTCCAGTCTCCTGTGAGGCTGTGAGTTTTTCTAAAGTTAAATTTATTATTACTGTGGGGGAGAGGGGGAGAGCTGGGCCACACTGGTTGTGCTCAGGGGTCGCCCCAGTTCTGTGCTCGGTACTGCTTCCTGCAGAGTGCAGGGGTGGTGCGGTGCCCGGAGCCTGCTGGGCTCTTTCTGGTTTGCTAAAGTTAAATTCCTATTCTAAGAGTATATTTTAATTTTTTTTTGTTTAGGGGAATGCAAGGGTACCCCACGCCAGTGATCCACTCCATTCCCTCTTCTTTTTTTTTTTGCTTTTTGTCACACCCGGCAATGCCCGGGGTTACTCCTGGCTCTGCACTCAGGAATTACCCTGGCGGTGCCGGGGACCATATGGGATGCGGGGGATGAACCCGGCCGGCATGAGCCGGCGCGCAAGGGCAACGCCCCCCCGGGGCTACCGCCCCGCCCCCCATTCCCTCTTCTGACACGGGTGGGAGTTGGGGGTGTTTGGAGGAGCAGCGGCCAAGGCGGTTGTCCCCTGGACCCGGGGGAGGACCAACTGTGGGGATCGGGTTTGTTGTTGTTGTTGGCATTTTGGGTCACACCCGGCAATGCTCAGGGGTTGCTCTTGACTCTCCACTCAGGAATTACTCCTGGTGCTCAGGGGACCATATGGGATGCCGGGGGCGAGCAACGTAGGTAGGCTGTGTGCAAGGTGAAGGCCTAACCTGCTGTACTATTGTTCCGACCTCAGTTTTTTTATTTTGGGTCACACCTGGCTGTGCTCCTGGCTTACTCTTGGCTCACTCCTGACGCTGCTCAGGGATCATTCCTGGCAGGGCTCAGGGACTGTTTATGGTGCTGGGGACCAAAACCTGGGTTGGTTGTATGCAAGGCATGCAGCCTACCTACTGTACTATCACTCTGCTTCTAAGAGTATATTTTATTTTATTTTTGCTTTTTGGGTCACACCCGGCAATGCTCAGGGGTTTCTCCTGGCTCTTTGCTCAGGAATTACTCCTGGTGGTGCTTGGGAACCATATGGGACAGTAAATTTTTTCTTTTTTTGGGTCACACCCGGCAATGCTCAGGGGTTTCTCCTGGCTCTGCACTCAGGAATTACTCCTGGCGGTGCTTGGGGACCATATGGGAAGCCGGGGATCGAACCCTGGCCGGCATGGGCCGGCCTCGTGCAAGGCAAACACCCTACCCGCTGGGCTATCGCCTCCGCCCCCTAAGAGTATATTTTAAACAATTTAGAGATGACCTATTTTCCCTCCTTTTTAAAACCCATTTTAAACAGCTTTATAAGAATGGTGAAATATTTTTATTTCTTTTTGCCTTTGAATTTTTTTTTTCTTCCAGTGATTATTTTAGGCCACGCGCCTGGAGCTGCCCAGGGTACTTCCGGCAGTGTCCTGGAGACTGCACAGTGCCAGGGGTCACACTCAGGCTTCCACATGCAGAACATGTTCTCCAGCCTCCCAGCCCTCTCCCTTACCCGTATCATTTCTTCTCCAGATAAATTCCTCAACTCTTGGTTGGCTCCCCTGTCAGGTATTTTTTTTTTCCCTTCAAAGTCTTACTAAACTGAAGTGGGATCAGAGCTGTGGTAAAGCCTTTTTGTTTTTTGTGTTTTCCTCTCCGAATATGTTTCAAGCAAAATTAACTCGACTGTCCCTGCTAGCTGTCATAATGGGGCAGTGGTCCAGGGCAAGTGCAGATGAGCCGGGCATGAGGGATTAGGCTGAGCCCCCAGTGACAGTTCTCCTGTCTGCACAGTGACGGGCTCCCATGGCTGAGGGCTAAGCTTCCCGCAGTGAGGGCTCCCAGGTGCTCTCCAGGAGCTGTTTCACCCCTGCACTCTTGGTCTTGGGAATGGTGACGGGCCAGGGCCAGAATGACAGCACAGTTGGGAGGGCACCTGCCTGGCATGCGGCCGACCTGGATTCAATCCCTGGCATCGCTCATGGTCCCTAGAGCACCTCCAGGAGTAATTATTCCTGTGTAACTTCTGGGCCATGAGTAACCCCTGAGCACTACTGGTGTGGCCACCCCCATAAAAGAGGGGGATGAAGGTGCAGCAAGAGAAGCACTGGGCTCGGCAGCGCTCTGACATGCTCCAGCCACTGCCCAAGGCGTGCTGTGGTTCACGGGAACTGCCTCGCCGAGTGTCCTGTCCTGGGTCACAGCACGCAGGTGCACGCCTGCACACGTGTCCTGGGGCAACGCCGTAGGTGCAGAAACAGGTCCAGGGGGTTTGGACTCAGGTGACTGACCTGCCAGCTGCAGTGTCCGGCGGGCTGGCTGCTGCTCGGAGACGCTTCCCCAGAGCCCAGCCATAACCGTTACTGGTGCATTGCACACAGCTGCACCTGGACCACGATGACATATTTGAATCCTTGCAAGACCCTGTGGCCTAAAGTGTTTACCATTTGGCCGCGGTTCCCCAGAGAGGGCGACAGGCCTCCCCAGGGGACCTGGAGCTGAGGAGGACGGAGTTGGGGGCCATGATGGAGGCGCAGGGCTTTGTCTTATGTTTGACTCACGAAGGTGGATGTGGGGACCAGAACGAGAGTGAAACGGGAGGTCACCTACCTTGCAGGCGCCAGATCTGCTTTTGATCCCCAGCACCCCATATGGTTCCCGAGCTCCACCTGGAGTGATCCCCGAGTGCAGAACCAGGAGTCAGCCCCGAGCACTGCTGAGTGCGTCCCTCCACCCCCTCAAAAAAGAAAGGTGGATTTGCAGGGGGCACTGAGTGATTTGTTTTCTGATCAGCTGGGGGAATCCCCGGCGTGGTCTTGTCTTCTGTACTCCAGGGGCACCTTGTTTGTCCCAGGCCAAGGGGTGCAGGGTGGCGGTGTGGGAGGAGGCAGCGCTCTTCTCACCTCGGGGCCTGGGGCCGGTGCTTACCCGCGCACCCTCCTTTCAGCCACTGCTCCTTCGCCATCGAGGCGCTGAAGTCTCTGCCAGCGGACCAGGAGCTGCGCCGACCGCCAGGCCCGGTGCCTGTGGTTTCTCGATGCGCTCATCAGATTTCGAGCTCAGAAGGTGATTAAGCGGAAAAGTAAGTCTCCACACGCCACACTTGGTCCTTCAGTTCCCAGTTCAGGCCTGTCTAGTTCTCGCCCGGCTCTGAGAGAGGAGAGGGCGCAGCTCCGTCCGGTTATGTATTTGTTCTTTATTTTGCTTTTGCGTGTTGGTTTGGGGGGACACACCTGACCGTGCCTTGTGGCTACTCCTGGCTCTGTGCTGGGGGGCCGGGACGGGGGAAGTCACTCTTGGTGGTACTTGTGGGGACCATGGAACCAGGGGTTGAAGCTGGGCCATCTGTTGGGACAGCATGTGCTCAGCCTGTTGACCCCTTTCCCTGAGTCTTTCTTTTTTCTTTTTTTTGTTTTCCTTTTTGGGTCACACCTGGCAATGCTCAGGGGTTCCTCCTGGCTCTGCACTCAGGAATTACTCCTGGCGGTGCTGGGGGGACCATATGGGATGCTGGGGATCGAACTCAGGTCAGCTACAGGCAAGGCAAACACCCTACGCACTGTGCTTTCACTGCGGTCCCATGAGTCTTTATTTTTAACCGTCTAGCTGGGAGGTCTGGTGATTCCTGCTGACCTGCCCAGGGGTCATTTGGGCTGGTTCAAGCACACGGTATGGCGGCAGACGCAGTGCCCGCTCAGATCCGGGGCCGATTTTACAGGGCAGTAAAGCCAACCGGAATCCCAGGGAGGGAGGGTGGCCTTGCTCAAACTGCTGAGGGGCAGTGATGTGTCGCTCTAATGTCTGGCGGGGAGAAAAAAGCAGTTCTCTAGCCCAAACCTCGGGTGGACTGTCCCACAGGCCGTGACACCCTCCAGGGGATCCCAGCAGGAGACGCCGTGACTCGAGGCTTGGGGTACGCCCGTGTCCTGTGGCTGGCACCTGAGTCCCTGTTTGAGCATCTCCGTGTTTGCTGGGTTCTTCCTTTCCCTTCCTCTCTGGGCCGGTCTCTGCTTTTGAATTCTCGCTGCTCAGGGTTGTATCTTTGCGCCTCCTCAGAGTCTGCTCCCACGAGCATCTCTCCTTGGTGTCCAGCCATGGCCAGAGCAGCTGAGTGCTTTGGCATACACAGGGGCCGTCCTCACCCCCAGGATCCAGCTTCCCTCCCCATGCACCCCAGGGTGCCCTCCTTGCCCCACCCCCGCAGGAGGGGTGCAGCCTGAGGGTTTCCCATGAGGACGACTCGGCTCCACTCTTCCTCGCAGGTGCCTTGGGACCCAAGTGCCTCACGTCATCAACACCAAACTGCTGAAACAATTCACCTGCTTGACGTACAACAATGGCAGGTCTGGGCCTTGATCTTGGGGGTATTTTGCCCAGGATGAGAGAGCAGGGTGGGGCGGTGGGGAGCAGGGGTGGGGGTTTAGATTCGGTTTCATAGCCCACCCCAAGGCTGCGCCGAGAGAGCCAGTTGGAGAGGTTCTGGGCCTCAATAAGTGGCATCTTGTCAGTGATGTGCTGGCGCAGTGCTGTCCACTGTGCCCACTTTTCCAGTGCTGTGCCCACCCACGGCACACTGAGGCACCATCATGCCCTAGGTCCCGTATCCCTGGGAGAGGCCCCCGATAAAGCGTGGCAACTCCCGCATAGTGGGCCTGCTTTACATCACGTGTCGTTTCAGGGAGCCCAGAACTGGGAGTGCTCTAGGTAGGGCCGGTGAGGATTGAGGGGTCAGAGCCCTGAGCTGGGCCTTCCCGCCCTCGCCATTCACTTGCTGTGTGATTTCTGAATCTGCTGAGTTGGGGGGGCTCTGCTTTAAGCAAGCAGGGCTCTGGGGCACCATGTGGGTGCCCATATTCCATCCCCCAGCCCTCTGCGCCCGGCTGTGACGGACCCTCGCAGGACGAGCAGGGCCTCCCGAGGGGCACCCAGCTGGTCTTGCTCTTGGAGAACATCCTCTCCTGACTTCCTGTCTTCCCTTGGCCGCCGCTGGCTTTGCAGTTTGCGGAACTTGATTTCGGATTCCATGAAGGCGAAGATCACGGCCTACGTGCTCCTGCTCGCCCTGCACATCAACAACCCCGAGACGGACCTGACGGTGCTGCAGAGGGACCTGAAGCTCAGCGAGAAGCGGTGGGTTCCCGCGTCTCCCTTGTGCTGCCGTCTCCGAGACCACCCTGCCAGGCTGCGTGTCCCGGGTCTGCGACTCCCCTGGTGACACAACATGAAGGGCCCTGGTGCGGGCCTTCCCCCGCCCTCAGAGCTGGTCTCGGAACAGCCTGCCGCCCTGTGTGGAGGCCTGGGAGAGGGGTTCCAGTGACCCTCGGGGATGGAACCCTACTGCAGTGTTCGGGGGTCACTCAGAGGGATGGGGGCAGGGGGCTGCCACTGGTCATATGTGGGCATTCAAACTCTCAGCCCCCAGGCCTGGCTAGCAGGGCTCCGTGGCTGAGTCTAGACTTCCTGGATCCTGAACTGGTCTCTTTGCCCTTGTGGGGCTCAAGAGACATCTGCTTGCCCCATGCAAGCCTGAGAGGGTGCAACAGTGCCCCCATGTGGCCCCCAGGGACTGTCCCTCAGGGCTGGTTTTCCACAGGCATGAGAGGGGATGCCTGCTGTGCTGCTGGTTTGTCTCCAGGGGCACATTTTTATCTTTCTGGGTCACACCCGGCGATGCTCAGGATTTACTCCTGGCTCTACACTCAAGAATTACTCCTGGTAGTGCTCAGGGGACCATATGGGATGCCAGGGATGAACCCTGTTGGCCGTGTGTAAGACAAATGCCCTGCCCGCTGTGCTATAGCTCTGGCCTCTTGGGGCACGTTCTTCAGTGGGTGATGGGCTCACTGGTGGGGTCATGGGTCTTGCCTGCCTCTTGCTGGGGGGTCTGTGGCTTCTGACGTCTGCCCCGGAGGTGCCTGCAGCCCCCAACGTGCCCCAGCGCCTGTCCTGGGCAGGCCTGTGGAGGTGACACTCCATTGGGTGTTTTCCCTCAGGATCATCGAGATTGCAAAGGCCATGCGGCCGGGTGTCCAAGAGGAAAGTGGAGGTGGCGGCCGGCCGGGAGGGAGGAGCACAGAGTCGGGACCCTGCGCCTCCCACTGCCCGCCCCTCACAGTGCCGAGCCAGGCCAAGCGGCGGAAGATCACCTAGACGGCTGCTGCCCCTGCTCTCAGCTGGACGCCAGCCTGCCGGTCATACTGGAGACACGCCGAGGATGGAGGGACAGACTTGCCCCAAGGGACCGCTTTTAAAATAAAAACCTTTATTTTGGTTGCTGAGATTTGTCGAAGCACTCCACGGAAAAGCCGTTTCTTACAAAATTATAAAGGCAGCATTTTGTACAGCGACTCACGAGAGAAGCGCAGGACAGGCCTCCCGCTCATGCTCCCAGCCCACCCGAGAGCAGCACCCAGGGCCGGAGAGAACCAGCAGGGGAGCCATCAGCAGGTGCTGACAGCAACCCCCAGGGGCTGGCCAAGGCCCCACAGGAAGGGCGGGTGGGAGGGGGCTACGGAGGGCAAGGTGGGCAGAGTCCAGCCCCCCAGACTCAGGGACCTGGACGTGGCCATGCCGTGTCCTGGGGCAGGGCGGGGGGGCTCTGGAGCTCCCTAGGGACCCTTCTTGGCCTCTCTTCCAGCCCAGCCGGGTCCCTGGAGACACAGACCGCGAGCCAGGCAGGGGTGAGGGGCAGGGCGGAATGCCAAAGCAAGGCAGAAAGTGCTCAGTACCTGAGAGGGCTAGAGGACGGGGCCACTGTGGGGAGAGCTCTGGAGTGGCAGTGTGCGCTGACCTGGGGCATGCCGGCAGGAGTGCGGAGCGAGAGCCAAGGCACAGAGGGAAACCACGGCAGGACGGGGACGGCAGGGCCCGTGGGCGGACGTGGACTGGCCCACAGGGCAGCTGGTGTGGGTGACCCTCTGGTGGGGTCTGGGCGCCGCCATAGCTCGCCCTGTCCAGGGAGTGAGGAATCCATGTCCTCAAGGAACTCAGACTTCAGCCTCTGGATAGCTAACGGGTGCGGTGAGGTCCCAGGTGGCCCCAGGAAGGTCAGGGACGGGGGGACATGGGACGTGAGGGTGGCTATTCCCAGGAAGAGTCGAGTGGGTGGGCCTGACCCCAGGCTCTGTCTTCCCCAGACAAGTCCACCACCTTCAGTTCCGTTTTTCGTTTTCTCCTCATTGCTCCCAGTGCTCCATGCAGAGGACCTTGGGGCAGAAAGGCGGTGGGCTGGGGTGGAGGGGCTGGTGGTCTGAGTCCCCCCAGGGAAGCCTGAGAACCTCCCTTTTTTTGGGAGTTGAGAAGAGGACGGTGGAGACCCAGTGCCCTCACAGGCACGCCTCCCACCCCGTGGCCTCTGTGCCTTAGTCACGAGCACCCCGAGAGCAGGCTGCAAGGGGCCTGCTCCGGGCCCACACCCGGGGGTCCTCTCCCTCATAGGATGGTGCAGAAGATGCTGCGGTTGCTGTGGTAACCACCCTCCACGTGGGCTGAGATCCGGGTCGCCATGGCCGGCACCTTCTGTCCACTGTGCGCTGCCGAGGACCCCGGAGCACGCGTTCTCTAGGTGGGGGCCTTGCCGGGGGTTCACGAGGCGCCAGGTATCAGATCTGGGGAGCGAGAGGATGCTGAGCCGAGCCAACAGCGGGGTGCAGCTGGTGATGAGGGGGCTGGGGAAGAGCTGAGACATGGTAGGAGCAGAGCGAGAGGAACAGGAGCTACCAAAAGGGGGCAACAAAGGTCCGAGGCTGGGTGAGGGGGGTGAGCAGTCCCGCACGCTCAGGCAGAGCCACTGCAGGGAAAGGGCAGTGTCAGTGACGCTGCCCCGGGTGTCTGGCTCTTCCCCAACACTGGATAATCCTGCCAAGTCTTGTGATGTTCCTTAGTCCCAAATTAATGCTACACAGAAGGTAAGTACTTTGGTTGGCTGGGGCGAGAGGTGATGGAGCCACGCTGGGCCCCTGCTCAGGGACGGCTCCTGGCCTAGCTCTTAGGGGGTCACTCCGGCAGTGCTCAGGGAAACTATCTGTGTCGGGATCAAAGCTGCACCCATTGACCCATCAGAGCCTACACCCGGCAACTCAGTAAACTCTACCCAGCCCCCAAGGCTGAGCGATTCTTGTTTACTTTGTTTTTTGTTTTTTGTCTTTGGGGCCACACCCAGCAGTGCTTCCTCCTGGCTCTGCCCTCGGGAATCATTCCTGATGCTGGCGCACCCTATGGAACCCAAGTCAGATGCATGGAAAGGGAGTGTCCCACCCACGGCACCATCGCTGGGGCACCAGCACCTACTTTTTCTTGAAGACCAAGAATTTGTTGTTCTGCATGACGCAGTCTCGGTTGTTGGTGACTTGCTGAAAGATGGTCTTGTTGTTCTTGCCCTGGAAGATGATGTTCTCCTGCACCAGGGCCTTGGCGCGCCCCGCACGGCGATGCCGTATGCCCGGAATGAGTGGATCCGGTTCTTGATCACCTGCGACAGGCAGCAGAGATCCCCATCACACTTCAGGGCCTCCCAGATGGCGGGAAGGGAGCCTCGCGTCTCAAAATAAGGAAGAGCAGGAAGGAAGAGATCCCAGGCAGGTCCACACAGGAGTGAGAGGGTCTGACCAGAGGGGGAGTGGACAATCAGGGAAGGCTTCCTTGAGGAGGGGACAGGGAAAGCAGCTGGCCTGGCTGAGAGATGGTGCCCGAGAGCAGGGCACGGCTGCTTCACCCCAGAGGCTGCACCGGATTCCACATCCTCTGCTCCCACCATGCTCAGCTCCACCCATGAGCCATGGGAGAGAGAGAGGGGCTCTGAGATGGGGAATCTAGGTGACAGGGTGGGTGGGGCGCAATCCTGAACCCCAGCACCTACCACAGTCTCAACGTAGAAGGGGAGCTCGGCCCCCAAAGAGAAGATAGGCACGGGGGTAGCGCCAGGGGAGGACGGGCCGGGCTGAGGGCTGAGGGGAGAAGTAGGGGCGGGGGGGTGGGTGCATCTATGTCTATGGAGAGCAGAGCTGAGCCCCTGAGGGAAGATGCCTCCTTGCAAGCGGACGAGGCCCTGCCCTTGCCTGGCTGACCAGGATGACTATCTCGGGGTCATTGGTGTCCCTGCGGGGGAGTCTGGCTCTTGCAGAGCCGCAGGGTGTGTCCCCCTGCAGTGGGAGGCTGGGCTGGGCCGGAAGAGGGGGCGTCCTCTGCTGTGGCGCCTGCTCAGGTGCTCTGTGGGGCCTCCTCTCCCCACCCCCAATGCGCCCATTCCCTTGTACCTTGGTGTCGGATTTGGGCAGGAGCTGCAACCCGCTGCCCCTGTTGCCGATGATGTCATTTTCGATGACCACGGTGCTGTCACCCTTGGTGATGACACCGTGGCCTCGGTTGTCATAGACGCCGCTGCCCCGAGCTCCACCTTGCACTGTGCCTCCACCCGACCCCACTCTGCCGGTTGCACGAGATGCTATTGCTGGCCACGCGGGGTGAGCTGGCTGCTCTGTGCCACGGTGATGCCCCCGGTCCCCGTTGGCGTGGATCACGTTGGTGACCACATGCAGTGCCTCGCTGCTCTGCACGTAGAGTCCGGAGGCTGTGGGGCAGGGGTTGATAGAGGGAGGAAGAGGCAGCGACCGCCACTCAGAACCAGCCCTTGGAGTCTATGTCCTCCTGCTTAGCTGGTCAACGGGTACCAGGGGGACCTGTCTGGCTCTGGGGGACCAGAAAGCACAGATGCCCGGCCTCACACAGCCCTCTAGGCTGGCCCGTCCCCCCTGCCCCTAGCCCCGCTGTGCCAATCTTCTGTGGGACTTTCGAGGGGCTGAGCTCTCTCCGTCTCAGAGCCCCTCTCACTCGCCTGTGGCTCAAGGGAGAGCCGGGTGCATGCCCCTGGGTGATCAGCCGGTGCTCCACCACCAGGAGCCTGGGTGGTGGTGGTTGTTTAGTTTTGGGGTTTTAGACCACACCTGACAGTGCTGAAGGGCTACTCCCACCCTGATGCTCGAGGGTCACCCTGGCAGTGAGGGTGCTGTGTGGGGTAGGAGCAGGCATAGTCTATGCTCTTGACACTCTCTCTGACACAGAAATGTTTTTGTTTTAGTTTTGGGACCTTACCTGGCAGTGCTCAAGGTTTATTCCTGACTATGCTCAAAAGATCATTCCTGGGAGACTTAAGGGGTACCAGGGATACAACCCAGGTCAGGGGCACGCAAAGCAAGTGCCCTACCTACTGTACTAGCCTTGGGGCTCCCAGAAACCTCTTTTAACAAGGCCCCACAGTGATTCTGGGGATCCAGGGAGTAAACTCCACAACAATGGCGCTGAGTTTACTTTATCAACGGATTAACCAGCTGCCGTCACTGTGTCAAGTTCACATGAGTTGAAAACACTCCTGTTTTCTTTGACAAATGCAACCACTGCCCATCAGCTGCCCTCGCTGATGGCATTAGTTACTCAGACGCATCTCACCAGAGATGAAAAACGTAGATACATGGCTCAGAACTGCCCACAAGCATGGGCCAGGGCAGGACTCAGGGCACAGCCTGCTAGCGTGGATAAGAGAGCCACAGATCCTGGAGGTCGGGGAGAGGGGATTGAGGCTAGAGAAATGACCTGAGCAAAAGTCGGGAGCTGGGGGTGGGGCTCAGGCTAAGGGAGGACCTGCAGGCGGGAGGGGAGGAGGGCGCTCACCCCCGTTGTGGTTGATGCTATTGGACTCCACGAGCGCCCACAGTGACAGGCCGGCGCAGTGGGTCATCGTCCTTCTCCAGCTCCGTCTCCCAGAGGATGGCATCACCGTCCTCGCTGAAGTTCTCCTGGGCCCCGTGGCCTCCTGGGAGCTCACCAGAGCCATCCTTCTGGCTGAACACGGCCACTCCGCACAGCCCGTTGTAGCTGACGTGGTTGCTGGTGACGTGGGGCAGGCTGGATGACATCATCCACACCCCACAACCCTTGTTGGCTGCAACAGAGAAGGGGCAGTTCAGGGCATGAGGTGAGGCAGCACCAGGCCTCTGTGTGTGTGTCTTTGTATGTGTGTGAGGTGAGGCAGCACCAGGTGCGTGTGTGCGTGAGTATGTACACACGCACTGATCAGGGCACTGAGGTCAGGGCGCCTCTTGTGTGCAGCCTGTGTATGTGGTGGGGGGTGCATGGAGGATCCCGCAGGGCCGGACCCTCAGAGGCCCTAACTCTGGTCATTGCAGGTCTCTGGCTGTGGCTTTTTCTTAGTAGCCAGCCTGAAGAGGAACCCGGCAGCCATGCTGCACCCCTGGAGCACAGAGCACACCCTGACACCACCCAAGGGCCCTGAACTCATCCGGCTCTAGCCCTCCATGTTTCAGATGGCATCGGGGTGGGGGCATAGATGGAACCCCACCCCCACTTCCTGGCTGCGAATGTGCCAGGTGATGCCACCTCTCCACGCCTGAGCTTCTGCGCTTTCAAATGGCTTAACAGCAGTCCCCACCTCAGAAGGCAGGTGTGAAGATCACTGTGCTCGTGCCCAGCCGGGACCTGCGTGTGCGGCGGAGCTGAGACACACATGTCAGCCTTGCCTGGGAACACAAGGGCTTGGCCCCAATTTGTGGGAGGGAAGCGAGTTTTCTTCTTACAACTGTGTTTCCTTCAGCTCCCTTTCAGCTCTCTGGGTCAGAGAAGACGGGGAAGGGTCTGGCTGATCCTGTCCTGTGCAACAGCCCCTCCCACCTTCGGTGGCTCCCAGTGGAACAGCTGTGCACCTGGCTGACCGCACGGGGCTGACAGATGCCCTGTGCAGTCAAGGATGGTGAGGCGGGGATGGTAAAGCCACTGGGCCCTGCGCCCCCCTGCCTGGGCCAGTCTGCTCACCGTAGACGGTGTCCCAGCAGACGGTGCTCCCAGCCCACTCACCAGATGGTGCTCCCAGTCCACTCACTGTAGATGATCCTCCCAGCCCCCCTCACTGTAGACAGTGCTCCCAGTCCGCTCACCATAGACGGTAGATGGTGCTCCCAGCCCGCTCACCGTAGACGGTGCTCCCAGCCCGCTCACCGTAGACGGTGCTCCCAGCCCGCTCACCGTAGACGGTGCTCCCCAGCCCACTCACCATAGATGGTGTTCCCAGCCCACTCACCAGATGGTGCTCCCAGCCCACTCACTGTAGATGATCCTCCCAGCCCCCTCACTGTAGACGGTGCTCCCAGTCCCCTCACTGTAGATGGTGCTCCCAGTCCCCTCACTGTAGATGGTGCTCCCAGCCCGTTCACCGTGAGACGGTGCTCCCAGTCCGCTCACCGTAGATGGTGTTCCCCTCGATCAGCCCTTTGCCCTCCTCGCCTACGACCACGCCGTCCGAGTAGCCGAAGCAGATGAGGTTGCTCCTGAGCACAGGCACACCGCCACGCCGGATGTCCACCCCGCCCCACTGGTTCTCACGGATGACATTCTCTGTGAACGGAGGAAGAGGGTCAAATCCTGGGGGACACCTTCAGGGCTGGCAACAGGCCCGGGATAGTGCGGAGAAGGGACCGCACTGGGAGGAGGGTGCCCCACCCCCAAACACCCAGCACCCCAATTCTTCCTGGGAACGTGTGACATCTGGGGAGTTGAGTTGTTGGTATCTCTGTGGTACTTGCTCTGTCCCCACTGGAAGCAAAGACCCTGAGACTGGAAACTAGGAAAAAATTGGCCTGTGAGTCCCTGGGCCATGACCAGGCAGGCAGAGTTTGGCCTGACGGACCTAATCTTGGGGCTTGGAGGCCACTCCAGCCTAGGGTGGGCTCAGCCTCAGCTCAGGCCTCCCTCACACCCACCCCCCAGAAGCAGTTGCGCTCACAGGTCAGGTGGCTGCCCCAACAGTGTGGTCACCTGACTCTGTCTCCTGGGACGGGGTCACTGGCCCCATCAGTCTAGCTCATGTCCCTGCACACCGCACCCCAGCACAGACAGATCTCTGCTCGACCTATGTGCCCGGGTGGCTATGCTCAGATTGGGTCCTCCTGGGAGGCCCAGCTTCAACTCTGGGCAGCCCCGCGCTGGCCTCGCAGTGACCGTCTGAGCAGCGGTGCCCTGAGCTGAACCCTCCTGTGAGCACACAGGCACCTACTGCTTCCCCTCCTGGGAAGTGGGAGGTGGGGGTGGGGGCCGTCCCTCCCGAGAGAGCATGTCTGGGGGAAAGGGAGGGAGTCCATGGTCCTGCCGTGGATGGAAGCTCCTGCCTCAGCTGTGCTCTGTGCTGAGGCCAAAGGAGGCTTCAGGCTGGCGGCGCCTGGCCCTTCTTACATTCTACCTCCTGGCAGAGGCGGGGGACGGTAAGCTCGTCACTGAGAGGCACTGTGAGGCTTCCCACTGTCAGGCCTCCCGGTTTTCCTGTGAATGGACAGTGATGCAGGTGGGCTTCCCTGAGGAAGTGAGTGGGGGCTGGAGGACGAGCAGGAGCTGGTCAGGCAGGCAGGGATGGGAGGCCGCTGGTGGATGGTGGTTTCTCCACCGTGTCGTGGGAGCCGCCCCTAGGTGCCTCCTAGTACCAGTTATGTCCAGGAGAAGCCACTACACTGCCCCCCTGGGCCCTGCATGCACCAAGGGGGGCATTCGGAGGCCCAGGCCACGCAGAGGCGGCTGGCTGGTGGCAGGGGAAGCGAGGTTGCTGGCTGCCCCGCCCTACCTGTGATGAGGCCTTTGCCATTCTCATTCACTGCGATGCCTGCATGCACGGCCCTTGAAAATGTGGTTCCCACTGGAATGGACAGAGGACAGAGAGAGAGAAGAGAGAGAGAGAGAGTGAGAGCAGGCCAGGGTCATGGTCGGAGACTGTGCCCCAGTGACCGCTGCCTGCCGCAGGTTCCCCAGGATGGCCGAGCCCACAGGGACACTGAGCCCTTCCCAGTGTCCTGGGTTAGTACTAAAATAGCAGGACCCTACCCCCATGAGCACAGCGGCAAGCCCTCGGCTTCCTTGGCCTCCCACACGGAAACACATCTCAGGAAGCCGGTATCAATGTGTGGCCCATAGGGAGTGTATGTCCTGGCGGTGTCCGGGGGCTCCAAGACAGCTTGTTCAGTATGTCTGAGAGTTGTCTGTGTCCTGAGTCTACATGACATGTGCTGGTGATGAGCTTCCAACCTCTGTTTCTACACAGTAGCTACCCGGCACCTTTCTGTCAATTTGATCATCCATCCATCCTCTGGATGCAACTTAAGGCAATGGTGTGTACTGAAAGGAAACCAGGTCTAAAAGGGGCTTCTGATACAACAGGCAGGCTGGCCACCGTGGAGGGCAGGGGAGGCTGCTCCTGTTCTGAATGGATCCTCCCGGAGCCTGTGGAAGCAGGGCCGGTCACACACGGTGCCAGGAGAATTCAGCCCAGAGTCCATTTCTGCGGGCTATCCTGATGGACAGGAAGGAGAACCACATTCTCCCACAGCACCCCCTGGAGGCAGTCTGCTTCTTTGCCTGCAGGACCGGGGTGGGGGGTACACAGTCACCCTGCGGAGCCCTGCTGAGCACACAGGACATGCAGATGATGTGGCCCCTTCCCCAGAGTCCAAAAAGCTTTACTTCATCAGAACAAAGCGGCCGTTTCATGTTAGTGCTGAGAAGTCAAATGTTAACTGCCTCTGTGCTGTGCATCTGGAGTTGAGAAAGTGGAGCGAGCTGATAACATCCGTTTCTCCGCCCCCGCAGCTCCAAAGGGTCTGCTCTGATCTGGTCACAGTTTCGTCAGCTGATAATCACTGTGGGTTTTCAGACTCTGGCTGGACCCTGTCCTGGGCAGGGCCTCGCCGCCTCCACTTCCGAGGACCGTGGGAGAACAGCGAACACGCGACTGCTCTTGCCACACAGGCCTTGGCAACCTCCAGAAAGGACCTGCCCGTGGGCACTTGGGGAAACAAGCATGTGGGTGTCACACACACACACACACACACACACACACACACACACATTACATAACTCTTATGGGCACTACAATAAAATAAAAAAAATGCTGTGGTCTGACTTATCCAGGTCACGTCAGGGATCTCAAAATGCTTTCCGTGCCTCCCCACACTACATCCCACCACAAAGAAACAGAACAAGAGAAAGCACAACCCACTCCCAAAGCGACTGTTTTGTTAATCCAGGGCATAGAGCTGATGCTAATACTCCCTGTTTAAACCCGTTAACCATTCCTCAGGGCCCACAGGTAACGTCCACACTCCCTCTCCTGGCCAAGGGTTGCTGACACAAATGACCACACATTCAGCGGCCTGAAACAGTGCAAATCTGCCATCTTCTACTTCAGGGCTGAGAAGTCCAAAATGGAACTTTCTGGGGTGAGCAGAGCCAGGCTGGGGTCCTGAGTCAGTTAGGGATCCACTGCCTGTTTTATGTCCAGCTTTGAGGGCTGCCCTGACTGCCTGGTCTGTGGCTTCTGACTTCAGCAGCCAGAATTCCCTTTCTCTGACCCTGACACCCGGGATTCCCTGAGAAGGCCCCTGTGATGGCACCAGACGCGCCTGGCCAAGGCAGCTGCGCTCCTCCCTGTGTGGGCCTCGCCATTGGGTGGTACTCAGAGGCTTCCGGGATCAGGACTTGATGCCTCTGGGAGCCACAGACCTACCTGTCACCCTCTGCATTGGAGGTTCTCGGTGCTCTAGCACCAACTTGCCTTTGGGGGCTCCCTCCCGGGGCGCAGGACACCACCCTTCTCCCCTTCCTCCCACACACCTATGTGCTTTTCCTTGCCCTGCACCCACCACGCCTGCCCTCTTCTCCCTTAAGCACAACTTAACTGTCAGCTCCTCCTGGCTTTCCCTGAGCAGGCGTGCTGGGCTGACCTCTGCCTGGGCCTCTCTGGAGCGGCATGACCACCCATCAAAGGGCTGTGAGTCCATCCCCCATCCCGCCAGGCCCCCGGTTCCTGGCTATTTGTCTGCTGTGGCTGGCTGCAGGATGAAATGAAACTCCTGGGAGTGGGGACTGTTCTCGCACACCCATCTCTGTCCACAGTGAATACGAACACTTCAGTGAGCGGAAGCCAGCAGCAAGTGCGCCTCCAAACACATCCCCTTAAGGTGGAAAACAATGTGGTACTGTCAGTAAATTAGTAAATTCTCCAAAGCATGGAGACAACAGATGCACTGCAGTAACTGGGACTGTCAGAGATCATGGGCTGTCAGACCAGAAGTGCCGAAATATCCCCCATGAACCCAGTGCACAGGGATGCGGCCACAGGCAGAGCACGCAGGGACAGGCGCCGCGGAGGCTGGACCATCCGCAGCTCAGACACCACGGCAAGAGCATTTTGCTCCCAACCCTTCAGGTTCCCCATTCTCCAACAGAAGCAGCGTCACCCTCCTCACCTGGCCTACCGCCCGTTCCACCGCCTATATATGCCTCTCCAAGCGGCAGAGGCCAGGACCCAGGGCTTCCCGGACAGTCCCTGTTTACAGTACTCTATGTCAGCGTCCACCTGGATGGTCTTTTCCTCCAGCCATGAGGACTGTCTGCTAATCCCTGCCCCTTTATTCCTGCTTCTTTGACTATAAATGCCCACAGCTATTTCCTGGGCACATGTGCCACCCTTTTCAGAACCCAACTCCATTCCCATTCTAAATCTCTTTTTAAAAACTTTTTGGGTCACATCCAGCAATGCTCAGGGGTTACTCCTGGCCATGCTCAGGGGACCATATGGGATGCCTGGGATTGAACCTGGGTCGGTTGCGTGTAAGGCCAATGCCCTGCCCACTGTGCTATCATTCTGGCCCCAATCTCTCTCTCTTTTAAGAACTGTGATTTGCAAAGTTGAAGATAACTGCATTTTAGGCATATAACATTTCAACACCAGTCCCATCAACAGTGCTAACTCCCTTCCACCAGTATTCCCAGATTCCCTCTGCACCCAACCCCCACCCCATCCCCACCTGTCAACTTGACAGGCATATTACAAAGTTTCAGTGGCTGCCGCTTATATCTCCTGTTTTCAGTTCTGTTGAATCTGTGTTTTGGATGTATGGTCCGAACTCATCACTGGTGTAACCAAAGCCCTGACACCTGTTAACCCATTCTCGTTCTCATCTTCCCCCTTGTTCAGGACTCCTTAAGGGCCGCGCATTAGCACACTAAAGGGCCTAGGTGAGGTGCAGGGAGGATTATCTAAGGACATTTAACACTCCCTGCTTTCCATAACAATGGGAGGAAGGTCTGAGTTGCAGGGATATAAACTAGCCAGTCCCCGCCCTCCCAGTCTTCTTCCCGTGGGATCTCGCCTTGTGAGCGTTTATTCCCCTTGGAAGTTTTTACACGTGGTGGTCGCCATCTTGGCCTACACGTGGCTGGGGTTCTAGTCTGGAATCCTAAGCATCGGGTTTTTCCTTTTGCTGATTGTAGCCTGAACCTGTGATAAGTAAAGCCTTTAAAACTGCATCGGATTCCTGAGTGTTCATCCATTCCCGCCGGCTTCGGAGGTAGAAGGGAACCGCCCGGCACTGTCGGGGACCCGGCGGAGCGCCCGACACCCCTTGATTTCTTTTTCTCTGTCTGTCTCCTCTCTAAGCCCTTGGGTCAAGGATGATCTAAACATCCCCCTTTACATTTCCTCATCCAGTATTCTGTATACCACGGATAAGATAGATCATTGTGTTTGTCTTTCACCTGGCTTCACTCAACATCGAATCTTCCAGTTTCAATCATGTGGCAGTAAATTGCATAACTTCATGGTTCTTTCCAGCTGCATAGTATTCCACTGTGTATATACACACATCTTCATCAGCTGCATACCTAGGTTGATTCTACATCTTAGCTGCTGTCCTGAGTGCAGCAGCAATGAATAATGGTATGCAAATGTCCGTTAAAGAAAGAGGTTTTTTTTTTTTTTGCTTTTTTGGGTCACACCCAGCGACGCTCAGGGGTTTCTCCTGGCTCTGCACTCAGGAATTACTCCTAGCGGTGCTCGGGGGACCATATGGGATGCCGGGGATCGAACCCGGGCCTGCACAGGCCGGCCGTGCAAGGCAAACGCCCTACCCGCTGGGCTATCGCTCCGGCCCCTAAAGAGAGAGTTTTTATGTCCTGGGGTCGATGCCCAAAAGTGGAATGTGGGTCATATGACAGTTCAGTTCTAAGTTTACCGAGACTCTGTACTGTTTTCCACAGGGTTGCACCAGACAACATTCCCACCCGCAGCGGATGGGAGTTCCTTTCCACCACATCCCGCAACACAGATTGTTCCAACTATTTTTGGTATGTGCCATTCTCACAGGTCCACTGCCACTCTCTTAAACAAGGCTCTCATTACACCAGCAGCAGAAAGCCCGTCTCTCTCCTTCTATATTAGAAGTGTCACACACACACACACATGCACATACACACACACACACAGAGCACACGAGAGAGTGAGTGTCCACTGCAATCTGCCCAGCCGACACCACAGAGGGTCCAGAATGGCTGCCCTCCACTGAGTAATCAAGTTGCCTTCATGCTTGGCCAGAAGCAGACTCCAGAGTGGAACATCCCAGGAGCCATGATCCCCTGGCTGGAGTGACCAGGTGAGCTGCATGCTCCGTGCTCCTCCCGGCACTCTGTTCCCACAGAGCCTGCCCCTCTTGACCCGTGACCGTCAGCAGAAGGGCTCAAGTCATTTCTGCCCAACACCACAGCTCCATGACATAGAAACAGGAATGTAGATGTGTTCCGTGGCAGGAACGTAGGTGTGTTCTGTGGCAGAAATGTACATGTGTTCTGTTGCAGGAATGTGTGTTCCGTGGCAAAAATGTAGGTGTGTTCTGTGGCAGGAATGTGCATGTGTTCTGTTGCAGGAATGTGTGTTCCGTGGCAGGAATGTAGGTGTGTTCTGTGGCAGGAATGTACATGTGTTCTGTGGCAGGAATGTAGGTGTGTTCCATGGCAGGAACAAAGACGTGTTCTGTGGCAGGAATGTATATGTGTTCCAAGGCAGGAACGTAGGTGTGTTCCATGGCAGGAATGTATGTGTGTTCTGTGGCAGGAATGTATGTGTGTTCTGTGGCAGAAATGTAGGTGTGTTCTGTGGCAGGAATGTATGTGTGTTCCGAGGCAGGAATGTAGGTGTGTTCTGTGGCAGGAATGTTAGATATGTTCTGTGGCAGGACTGTACATGTGTTGTGTGGCAGGAATGTTGGATGTATTCTGTGGCAGGAACGTATGTGTGTTCTGTGGCAGGAATGTTAGGTGTGTTCTGTGGCAGGAATGTTAGATGTGTTCTGTGGCAGGAATGTACATGTGTTGTGTGGCAGGAATGTTAGATGTGTTCTGTGACAGGAATGTAGGTGTGTTCTATGGCAGGAATGTATGTGTGTTCTGTGGCAGGAATGTATGTGTGTTCTGTGGCAGGAATGTATGTGTGTTCTGTGGCAGGAACGTAGGTGTGTTCCGTGACAGGAATGTAGGTGTGTTCTGTAGCAGGAATGTAGGTGTGTTCTGTGGCAGGAATATACGTGTGTTCTGTGGCAGGAACAAAGATGTGTTCTGAGGCAGGAATGTTAGATGTGTTCTGTGGCAGGAATGTACATGTGTTGTGTGGCAGGAATGTTAGATGTGTTCTGTGACAGGAATGTAGGTGTGTTCTATGGCAGGAATGTATGTGTGTTCTGTGGCAGGAATGTATGTGTGTTCTGTGGCAGGAATGTAGGTGTGTTCTATGGCAGGAATGTATGTGTTCCGTGACAGGAATGTAGGTGTGTTCTGTAGCAGGAATGTAGGTGTGTTCTGTGGCAGGAATGTAGGTGTGTTCTGTGGCAGGAATGTAGGTGTGTTCTGTGGCAGGAATATACGTGTGTTCTGTGGCAGGAACAAAGATGTGTTCTGAGGCAGGAATGTTAGATGTGTTCTGTGGCTGGATCCTTATTTATTTGCAGCTTAACTCTGCTGCCTTCATTTATATTTTGGGGTCATACTCAGGAGTGCTTGGGCTTACTTCTCACTCTGTGCTCAGGAATCACTCTTGGGAGTGCCACGGATTGAACCTGGGTTGGCTGAGTGCAAGGTAAGTGCCCTACCGACTCTACTATCTGTCTGCTACTCACTTTTAGTAAACACAATTTTTTTCCAAACAACAAAACATAGGGAGACAGTGAGAGGAGGAAGGGAGAAGGGGAGCCATGGGCAGGCAGACGGGCTGGGATGGGCACCCACCTCACAATGGGGTTCCGTGGTATAGGATGTAAATGCCAGCCTCCTTGTTTGAGAAGATCTGGTTGTTCCTGATAACACCTTTCCCATTGCCGAGGACGACGATGCCAGAGCGTAGGCCATGGTGTATCTGGTTGCACTGCGAGACACAAGCGACTTGGTCAGAGGTGGACCCATCAGAGATGGACCCAGCCTGAAGGCCGGCTGCCTCGCGCATGGATTGACCAAAGACTAACACACTGTAGCTGTTAACTGAGACTTCCTGTGCTTCCCAACCCGCACATGCATGGTCAGGGGTTCAGAGATGCAGGGACCCAGCACATGAGGGCACGAGACAAGAACAGCCCCGGGGAAAGGTGAGTAGTCTGGTGTCCCCTCCTCACTTCTCTTTCAGGGCAGTTCCTGCCGTAGATCAGGGGAATGTACATCCGCGGGGCAGGAGCTACTGGAGGTACAGAGGCTACACAGATGCAGAGAAGGTTTCGGACCTCTGGCTAGGTCCTGGGGTCATCAGTGAAGTCAGCAACAAAGCCAGAGCCGAAACCTAGAGTTTCTATCTCCAGATCAGTGGCAGTTTTGCACAGTGAACAAACCATTTCATTATAACAAATAATAATAAAATGATTTCACTCCAAGTGTTCAATTACAGCCCAAATGCAATCCCACAAGACAAT
The DNA here is from genome assembly GCA_021461705.1 of Cryptotis parvus. Taxonomy (NCBI): domain Eukaryota; kingdom Metazoa; phylum Chordata; class Mammalia; order Eulipotyphla; family Soricidae; genus Cryptotis; species Cryptotis parvus. The sequence goes on from JAJIBD010011204.1 coordinate 31,868, forward strand.
CACTAACTGTCTGTCTTTCTTTTTCACAGAGGGTTAGAGAGAGTACAGCAGATTTTTTTTCTTTTTTGGGGTCACACTGGGCAATTCTCAGGGGTTACTCCTGGCTCTGCACTTAGGATTTATTCCTGGAGGTGCTCAGGGACCATATGGGAGGCCGCGGAGAGAACCCGGGTCAGTAATATTCAAGGCAAATACCCTCCCCGCTATAACTACTATTCCGGCCCTAGTACCGCAGCTTAAGAACCTTCCTTGCGTTGCACTGACTGGTTTGATCCCCAACACACCATTTGGTTCTCCTGTGCCCTGCTGGGAGTGATCCTGAGGACAGTCTGGTGTGACTACCAAACACACCAACAAATGCTTCCATAGAAGCAAAGTTCAAGTTTGCTTTATTATTTATTTATTTATTTATTTTTTGCTTTTTGAGTCACACTGGCAATGCTCAGAGGTTACTCCTACCTCTGCACTCAGGAATTACACCTGGCAGTGCTCGGAGGACCATATGGAATGCCGGGGATTGAATCTGGTTCGATTTGGCTGCATGCAATTGCTCCAGCCCTCAAGTTCGCTTTATTTTTTTATTTATTATTTTTTGCTTTTTTGGGTCACACCCAGCGATGCTCAGGGGTTACTCCTGGCTCTGCACTCAGGAATTACTCCTGGCGGAGCTTGGGGGACCATATGGGATGCCAGGGATCAAACCCAGGTTGGCCGCGTGCAAGGCAAACACCCTACCCGCTGTCCTATCTCTCTGGCCTCCCTCAAGTTTGCTTTAAAGTGCTTCCTGGCATGTGCTCTTCTCTTCTGCTCACCCCCAGGTGTTCTCTGGAAGGGTCGGCAGACTCTTGGGTACTCACAGCCTGAAAGCAGCCTCTTGGGGTGGGGGAAGCACTTGTGTATGTGGCTCTAGCCCCACATTCTTTCACAGAACCCGGGAGAGGGCTAGTACTTTGCTAAGTACAGCAGGTAGGGCATTTGCCTTGCTCAGAGCGAATCTGGGTTTGAACCCTGGTACCCCGTAATGTCCTCCGAGCAGTGCCAGGAGTGATCCCGAGCACTGGAACCAGGAGGAAGCCCTGAGCAAAGCTAAGTATAACTCCAAAACCAAACCGAAACAAACCCAGGATGGGAACACTTCCCCCACCTGCTCTGGGGCCCCTGCCCCCTGCCCGGGGATGTAGACTCGCTCTCTGGCCACGGTGGCGGTGATTCCCCTAGGCTGTGGCCATGTGGCAGCCCCAGCTGTGTCAGGAGGTGAGAGGTTGGCAGAGGCCACTGGACAGGTGTTGTTGGCTTTGGGGGATGAGGCGAGATTTCGCCAGTGGTGCTAGCAACCACCACGCTCCAGCCTGGCCAGGCGAGACCCTTCCCCCTCTCTATCTCCCAGACCCCAGGCGCATCTTTGAAAACACCTCAGGAACTTCCCTTCCTCTGCTTTCCGAGGACAGTGGGTACAACAGCCCATTAGTCCAGGTGGCCTGGATTCAAACCTCAGCTCTGGCACCAGTCACCTGGGGTAAGGCTCGTAGCGTCTTGGAGCCTTCATGTCTCCACCGCTGAAGAGGGAGTAACTTGACCTCACGGGGTTGCACAAGGAGCGGACCTCAACCAAAGACGTGTGAAGCGCTTAGAACTGCGCCAGCACACACTCGACATGGTCATACTGGTGGACTTTATCTTTCCATAGCCACAGAAAGTCGGCCACGTGACCCAGTTTCTGCTGAGTGTTTCTCTCAGGGAAGGCCGGAGTGGACAAAGGGGCTGGTCTCACATGTCACTGGTCTTATATCCTAGGATTTGATGTGACTATCACACCAGTGTGAAATTAAGCCACGTTCTCACGGAATCCATGAAACAAAACTCTTAGGACTAAGTATCCCAAAATGTCCTTTTTAATAGAAAAGAATGAGCTAACTTTGGTGTTTGTTTTAATTTTTGATCCAAATGCCTTTTTTTTTGGGGGGTGGTGGTGGTGGTGGTGGGGGTTTGAAGCCACACCTGGTGGTGTGTGGAAACTACTCCCAGCTGTTTGGGAGGACCCTATGCGGTGCTGGGGATTAACCAGGTCAGCTGCTTGTAAGACAAGCGCCTTACCCTGTACTATCTCTCTAGCTCCCCTGAGGGTCCTTAAGAGCAGCGTTCTATCCTTGAAATTGCATTAAACTCAAAGCCACTGCCTGTCTCTAGACCCCTGAGAAGCCCTTCTTTGCTGGGGCTCCTTCTCATAGGCCAGGAGACAGTAGAGAAAGGCCAGCCTGCAGAGTGCTCAGAACAAGCCATGGAGCAAGGGAAGGGCCGGATTGTAGCGTGCTCAGAACAAGCCATGGAGCAAGAGGGAGGCCTGGACTGGGGCTGGGGGCGGGGCCCACAGGCAGCTCATGATCCGAAGGGTGACATGCGCCTCGGAGCAGCCTCTGAGACGACACCTGCGCCCAGGGTCCCCCCCATCCTCCCTGGCCCCAGATGGACAGCAGTACCAGGATGAGCGGGTTGGACTTCTTCCGGATGTCCACGCCCGGCCTCAGCGTTGTGATAGATGTTGTTGCCTGCGATCAGGCCTCCCTCCCTCCAAGCGAAGAAAGATGCCTGAGGCACGGCAGCGGTGGATGTCATTCCTGAGCATGACGATCTGTGGGGCAGAAAGCACTGGTTCCCCTACACACTCCCCAGGAGGGGCGCTACAGGTTGCGGGGGTGGGGGGAGGCACTGCCGGCTCTCCACTCACCGCCCAAGGGCCCTCTAGTGAATCCCAGTTCAGAGCCTGGCCGTTGGCTCCAGACTCACCCATGCGGAGGGGTCAAGGGTGGAAGCATGGACAGGGAGAACAGTGGGTGGAGAGGCCGGGGCGGGAGTGGCGGGAGAAGATGTGACTTTCTGGGGCTACATGAAGTTTTCCTCCGGGTGCAGCTCCCTGGGACGTCCTCGGAGCAGCACTCTGTGGCCATCGTGGGCTCATGCTGCCGGAGGGGGCCCCAACAAGGCCCCACCCTCCCTTGGTTCTCTCCTGACCACTTTGAGTCTCTGTGAGTCTCATCCTGGGATGGAACCGGCCCCCTTCATGCCCCAAACTGCAAACTGAGAGGTGTGGGTATGAAGGGGCCCCCCCTCAATAAGGTGCCAGAAACCAGCTCACTGCGGGAAGGGAGGTGCCGCCATGCGCATTTTCTCTGCCTTGAATAACCATGATATAGGCCATGTGCCAGCCGTCTTGACCATATTGACCAAAAGCTCAGCAGGGTAAATTCTATAAAAATCTGGCCACTGTGTCAGTACAATAGGGTAGAATACCGCAGGCTGGAGGAGAGTAGGGTGTCAAGAGCTTCTGCTCCACAGAGGGAGGTGACCCTCGGGAGGCTGGGGAGGAGTGGGGAGATGCAAACCCAGGGGCCCTGCCCCCCAGACTTCCCTGGAGAAGTCTCTCCTGCCCTCAGCTCTCCTATTGTGGCATCCTGGTGGAGCCAGTGGCTATCCCGGGCTCTGTGCACAGGAGACATTCCTGGCAGTGCTCAGGGGACACGTATGCTTGGGTGGGCCTGGGGCTGGCTGTGCAAGGTGAGCACCTTCGCTGCTGGGCGGGCCCTCGGGCCCCGTCTCCTGACTTACCTGTGACCCAGCAGCAGGTGCTCTGGGCACTGCCACGGAGAGCTCTGGTGCATGCCCCAGACTCGTTTCTCAACCACTGGGTCCTGGTCAGCCTCCCACTGACAACCTGCTGTGCTCACTTCGCAGCATATATACTAAACACTGGAACAACACGGATGCCCTGTCCCCTCTGAGGATGGCCCCATGCCTGCCTTACCCTGAACCCCCCCCCCCCCCCTCAGTACTCGAGCTTATATCGAGGCAATTGTGGCTTATACACTAAAAAAGAAAAGGAAAAGATTAAAAGAAAAATACTGAGCTAGTGAGACAGTACAGTGGGTGAGGTGCCTTATGGGATTCAATCCCCAGCACCCCATTTGGTCCCCTGGACAGTGCCGGGAGTGATCTCTGAGCAGAGTCAGGGGTAAGCCCCGAGCACCTCAGGTGTGGTCCAAAGAACACACACACACACCACACACACACACACACCAAAGAAAAACAAAGGGGCTGGAGAGACAGCACAGCAGGTAGGGCGTTTGCCTTGCACGCCGCTGACCTGGGTTCAATCCCCAGCTTCCCATACGGTCCCCTGACCACTGCCAGGAGTAATTCCTGAGTGAAGAGCCAGGAGTAACCCTTGAGCATAGGTGGGTATGACCCAAAAAGCCAAAGAAAAAAAAACAAAAAACATCAATGACCCCATCAGCACCATGCTGCAGTGGCCACAGGTTCCCCACATCTCAGGTGGACAGCACCTTGCTGCATGCAGCCACAGGCTCCCCCACTCCTAGGTGGACAGCACCTGGCTGCATGCAGCCACAGGCTCCCCACTCCCAGGCGGACAGCACCTTGCTGTTGTGGATGCAGCGAGCGGCATAGGTGAGGTTCCGGAAGACGTTGGCCTCCATCTTGGCACGGCCGTAGGAGCACACGAACACGCCGCCCTTGCCGTCCCGGAACAGGCACTTGCGGATGAGGCAGCCCTGCACGGAGCTGGCCAGGGCCATGGCCTCTTTGTCCTTCTGCAGCTCCTGCTGTAGGGAGTTGAGCACGAGGCAGCTGGGCAGCTGAATGGAGGCCCCGGCAGTGGGGGGCCCAGGAAGGAACCCCCCAGGACCGGGGCGGGGGCCCTGCACTTGGTAGGACAGCCGGTACATCAGCTGGTCCTCGTCCTCGTCCTCGCCCTCGCCGCTGGGACTCAGGCCCCCATCGCTGCTGTCCGGGGTCTGGGCCACCCGCTCCCCATCGCTGCCACCCTCTGTCTCCTGGGAGCTGGCCTTGGAGCCAGGCTTTGGCGAGCTGGAGGCGGGGCTGGTGGGGCTCTGGCTACCCTCGATGACGATGTCACATGTCTTGGGGCTCCACGCCTGGTCCCTGCTCTCCAGGTCCAGGGACATCAAAGCGTCCGAGTCCTCTGTGGGCAGCAGGCTGGGCGAGGACTTGATGAGGCCCAGGAGGTACTTGTAGGCCCAGTTCCGGTCGGCCGATGGGTGGCCCTCCACTGTCACGGAGTTGTTCTCGCTGCCCACAAACTCACAGTTCTCCAGGACGCACAGGGGCACGTTGTGCAGGAAGGCGTGGGTGTTTTTGAAGGTGCAGAACTTCACCTGGCACGTGCCTGGGCCGTGGACCTGGATGTGGCCATTCTCGAAATTGCAGTTGTCAAACTGGACGTGCCCTGATGTTGTCTGAGGGATGAAAAATGGACAAGGATGTATGTGCTGACCGAGCAAGTGAGCACATGTGAGAGAGAGAGAGAGAGAGAGAGAGAGAGAGAGAGAGAGAGAGAGAGAGAGAGAAGTACGTGCCACAGAGGCAGGCTGTGGTAGGGGAGGGAAGCTGGGGACATTGGTGCTGGGAAAGCGTGCACTGGTGGACGGATGGTGTTGGAACACTACATGACTGAAACCCAATCATGAACAGCTTTGTAATCATCTAGCTCGCAGTAATTCAATTTAGAAAAAAAAAAGTGTCACAGGGGCAGGGTCCCTGGGCAGGACGGTATAGTCCCACAGGGCATGGAGTGGTCCGTGAAGGCCCTACCTCCATGGCAGACGCCAAGCAGTCCCATGTGATCTGGGAGCTGGGTGCTGCCTGCTCTTGCCTCCTTCTGACCTCCTAAGAAGGCTGGGTGGTGGTGGTGGGGGGGAAGCAGTACACATAGAGGCTAAGAGCAGACAAGTCCACACTTTCAGCTTTCAGTCCTTTTTTTTTTTTTTTTTTTGGTCACACCCATCAATGCTCAGGGATTACTCCTGGCGGTGCTCGGGGGACCATATTCGATGCCGGGGATTGAACCTGGGTCGACTGTATGCAAGGCAAAAGCCCTACCCATTGTGCTATCGCTCTGGGCCCCCACTTTCAGTCCTGAGCCAGGGAGACAGCTCCAAGGGCTGAGCACGTGCTGTGCATTCAGGGTCTGGGTTCATCCCCAGCACCACATGGTCCTACGAGGACCACCAGGAGTAGCCCTTGGGCACTGCCAAGTGTGGTCCCTTTAGATAATCCCACCTCCAATCTTTTTGTTACTGTTGCTTTGGGGCCACACCCAGCAGAAGTCAGGATGGCTCTGCTCTAAGGGATCACTCCTGGTGAGGCTTGGCGAGACCATGCGGGATTCAGGGATGGAAACAGTGTCAGCTGCATGCAAGGCAAGTGCCCTCTCCACTGAACCGTTGCTCCGGCCCTGATTCCTGCCTTTGGCTGCTTCCAGGAGCAGCTTCTGTGGCCGTCAGCCTGCAGCCGGCTCTGGAACCTGCCCACGAGGTGCTCCACCTGTGGGTCTGGTTGGTCTAGCGTCACTGGATCCAGCGTCAAGGAATGGGCTGGTCTAGAGTCCAAGGCTCTCTGCTGAATACAGCTTTGCCAGGGATGCCTCAGAGCTCAGGGGCGTGTGGGCGGGGCGTGGGTGCAGCAACCACGCTCTTGATGTCAACCAAAGGGAGTCACCAAAGCCCTGAGTAGGAGGCCGAGGGGCAGGGGCGGGGCACGGAGGAGCTGCACACGAGGCGGGGTTGGAGGGCGCTCACCTTGAACATGAAGGGGGGAGAACCAGGCTGGCATGAAGGCGAGGTTGCACAGGCGCGTGGTGGAGCAGTGCTGGTCAATGCTGGCCAGCAGGGCCACCTCCCCAGCTTGCCCTGACCCACGATCTCCACGGGCACCTTCAGGATGATCTCGCCCTGCTCCTCGTACACGCCTGGGAACAGCACGATGCGGTCGTACAGGCTGGCCATTGCCAAGGCGCTGCCCAGGCTGTCGAACTCATGGCCCGGCCCGACACTCCAGGGTCCGCCGTTCCCCGGCGGCGGAAGAGGAGAGAAACAGGCGGATGACTCAAGGTCCAGGGCATTCTTGGCCCACGTCTTGGAGGCCAGGTAGTGCTGCTTGAAGGCCTCCCGCCACGACTCGGGCTCCACGTTGGGCTGGTTGGGCCAGTTGGGGTGGCGGCACTCGGTGCATCCCAGACACAGCTGGCGCCAGCGGCGTGCTGTCGAGGCTGAGGATCAGCTCGTACCAGGCCCGGCACACCAGGCTGCAGCGGCCCAGGTCTGGGAGGTGTAGGTAGGCCAGGATCACGCGCCACAACTCCAGCGGCAGCCCGCCGGCCTCCATGGTCACCTGCGGGACACACACAGCACAGGTTTCTGTCTGTGCTGCCCCTGGGCCTCTGCAAGAGTTCTCAGCCCACTCCTGAGTTCCCAGGATGAGTTGGGGAGGGGGGTGGTGGCAGGGAGGGTAGTGAAGAAAGCCCCATAAATCACAGGGGAACGGAGGCGGTATGCATGGGAGCCCGTGCTGGTGCCAGAGCCATGCAGAAATGAAGACTGCAAACGGGAAGGAGGAGGGGCTGCAGTGATAGAACAGCGGATATCGGGTATCAACAGGTATTGCACGGGGCCGACCTAGGTTCGATCCCCGCCTAGGTCACGAGCACTGCCAGTATTAAATCCTAAATGCAGAGCCAGGAGCAACTCCAGAGCATCACCGGCTGTAACCCAAAAAGACAGATTAAAAAAAATGAAAGGAAATGAGAAGGAGGGTGCATGGGGTCGTCTCCCAGTGGGGCAGTGCCGGGTCCATTGCCCAGGGCTCTTGGGCACTTGCGTCCATTCTTGTGGCACACTTGGGGACTGCCAATGAAATCTCCTTTGGTCTAACACGTGGATACCAGTGCTGCCATGTGTGTTAAGTAGGCCACATTCAAGTGTGACCCACCAGCAGCACACACTAAAGTCCATGGGTTAAGAAGCCGGTTTGTTGGGAGTGGAGGGGGAGTGGGTGGGGGAGGGGGCTTGCCTCTGTGACCTGGAGCCAGTGTGGACTCGCACAGAGCAGGGGGCTAGAGTCCTACATGTGGGCTCTCCAGAGCAGGGTCCCCTCACCTCACAGCAACAGGAATGAGGCAGGTGGCGACCACAATCTGCTCGTAGGCAGACACCTGAGGACAGACACTGTCCCCAGATCACTGGGGGTCCTGCCCAGCACAGGCGTGGCTGTGGGCTCAGAACATTCTTTTTTTTTTTTTTTTTTGGGTCACACCAGGCAATGCTCAGGGGTTACTCCTGGCTCTGCATTCAGGAATTACTTCTGGCAGTGCTCAGGGGACCATATGGGGTGCTGGGGATTGAACCCGGGCTGGCAGAGGCCGGCCGCGTGCAAGGCAAACGCCCTACCTGCTGGGCTATCGCTCCGACCCCAGAACATTTTTTACTTAAGCTTTAGTTGTGGGGCTTAGGAGCTGCTGAAGTGTGTTCCCTGATCTGTGGAGCTCCCACAGGCTCTTGTGGGGGTTGCATGCTTCTGAGCAGTGAGGCTGGAGACCATCACCTAGTCCCAGCACCCGGGTGCCAGAGGAACCTTGCTTGCTGCATGTGTGTGGCACTGGGTGACACAGCCTCACCCTGTGAGGCAGGCACATTCTGCTGCTGAGCACGGCCCCAGGAGCCTCTAAAATCATTCTGTAGGAGATGCCTCATCTGCCCCTTGATGACCTACTGGCCAAGTTATGCACAGGACACGCTGACCTCTCATTCCCAGGTTTCAAGGGAGTGAATGGGTGCCCTGCTGGGAAACGGAAGCTTGGCTGGCTGAGTTTGTGAGTGTGCAAAATACTATTGGGAACTCAAGGGTTTAAGTGCATTCATAAGCTTCAAGTCTTTGACACCATGACTCTTAGTGAAGCTGAAAATGAGCCATGTCTGTCCTATTTGTCTGTCAGATCTTTGAACAAGATCCTAGAAGTCTGACAGCCTCCCTTGCTATGACGGCTGTCACTATCTTTCCAGCTCATTTTTTCACATCTTCTGCCAAGAAACAAGGCATGATACATTTCTCTAATTTTCCTCTATGAAACAGAAGTTTTTATTGAGGTAATAATATGTTCATACGCAACTGTATGACAGAATAAAGAAATGCCATATCCACACACCTTGCCCTGTCTTTGCCCCACCACCACTGCCAGTGGGAGCACCCTGCAGAACTACAGCATGTGACAGCCGCCCCTGCCTGCGGTTACATCTCTGCAGCAACTAGTGTGTGACAGCCCGCCCCTGCCTGCTGTTACACTCTGCAGCAATACAGTGTGTGACAGCCGCCCCTGCCTGCGGTTACACTCTGCAGCAATACAGTGTGTGACAGCCGCCCCTGCCTGCGGTTACACTCTGCAGCAATACAGTGTGACAGCCGTCCCTCCCTGTGGTTACACTCTGCAGCAATACAGTGTGTGACAGCCGCCCCTGCCTGCTGTTACACTCTGCAGCAATACAGTGTGTGACAGCCGCCCCTGCCTGCGGTTACACTCTGCAGCAATAGTGTGTGACAGCCGCCCCTGCCTGTGGTTACACTCTACAGAACTACAGCATGTGACAGCCGCCCCTGCCTGTGGTTACACTCTGCAGCAATACAGTGTGTGACAGCCACCCCTGCCTGTGGTTACACTCTACAGAACTACAGCATGTGACAGCCATCCCTGCCTGTGGTTACACTCTGCAGCAATACAGTGTGTGATAGCCGCCCCTGCCTGCGGTTACACTCTGCAGCAATACAGCGTGTGACAGCCGTCCCTGCCTGCGTTACACTCTGCAGCAATATAGTGTGTGACAGCCGCCCCTGCCTGCAGTTACACTCTGCAGCATTACGCTATGTGAGAGCCAACATGTGGCCTCAATGCAACCCACAACCTCATTCTGGGTTCCCCGTTCTACTAGTTCTCGTCTGTGCTGTCTACAGACGAACGAGAACTATATACGCTATAAGATCACAGACACCAAGTAGCACTTGGAGGAGGGCAGTGCTCAGGGGTCACCCCTGGCTATACTCAGTCGCTGGGAAGGCAGCTCAATGCTGGAGACCAGGGACACAATATATACTCAGGTGTATATAGTCTCGGTACATGTGTTCTATATATCTTTATGTACTGCATGATATACACATACGGGGCAGGTTCACGTATTCACTACCATAGTAAAGACACGCGGGCTGGAGAGATAGCACAGCAGGCAGGGAGCTTGCCTCACACACAGCCAACCCAGGGTTCAATCTCCAGCACCCCGTATGCCCCCCCCCTAGCCCTGCCATAAGGGATTCCTGAGCAAAGCCAGGAGTAAACCCTGAGCACCAGAGATGGCCCCAAAACCAAAACCAAAAAAAGACACTGAACAGATTCAACACCAGTCACCTTCTTTTTTGTGATCACACCCTCACCAGCCTCCTCTTCTCTGTCCTGAATCCCTGACAACCATCCATCTCTGCTCCATTTCTAAAATGGTGCATTTCCAACATAGTAAGTGGAACTTCTTAAGCTTTTAGGATAAGCTCCCCTCTCAGCAAAACTCAAGTTTCATCCAACTTGTGAATATTATAGTTTATTTCTTTAAAATGCTAACTTGTGCAGACAGAGATATAGTACAGAAGTTATGATGCTCACCTTGCAAGCATCTGACCCTGGTTCAATTCCTGGTACTGCATATGATCCCCTGAGCACAGCCTGGGTGACCCTTGAGCACAAATCCAGAAACAGCTCCTGAGCACAGCTGGGTGTGACTCAAAAACCCACCTGCCTCGAAATAAAATGCTGAGCAAAAGCTGGAGAGAGAGCCAAGTGCTGAGTGAGTGACCCCAGGCAGTGCATGAGCTGTGACCTGATTTTAAACCCCGAAACCACGTGGCCCTTAACCCCAGACTCTGCACTCAGGAATTACTCCTGGTGGTGCTTGGGGGACCATATGGGATGCAGGGGATGGAACCTGGGTAGGCTGCGTGCAAGGCAAATGCCCTCCCGGCTGTGCTATCGCTCCGGCCCCTTAACTTTCACTTAAAGACACTGAAGGAGGAAAGCAGGGAATGGATAGAAACATATAAAAGATGACCGGGTGCCTTGGAGCAAAGATATAAAGGCCAGGCTTTGAGCCTAAAGGTGTGAGAAGAGATATACAGCACAAGGCTGACCCCATGGGATTCCCAGCACTGCACGGTCCCCCACCAACCCCTAGCACAGAGCAATGAGTAAGCCCTGGGCACCACTAGGCTCTGGGTATGGCTGTACTAAGTCCTAGAGGTTCCCAGGCACTGCCAGGCTGACTCTGATGGTCTCTGGCATGGCAGGATCTGAGCAGCATTGCATCCTTGGTCCCTACCATTGAGCTGTGCGGCCCAGTGGGCTGAGTATAGCCATGAGTGGCCCCTGAGCCCTGCAAGCACTGCTAGGGGTGTGTGTGTGTGTGTGTGTGTGTGTGTGTGTGTGTGTGTGTGTGTGTGTAGGGGGTTGGTAGGAGGGGGGCATATCACTTCCGGAGAGTAAAATAAAAACCTGAGCAGCAATTTTTTTTTTTTCCCCTTTTTGGGTCCACACCCGGCGATGCTCAGGGGTTTCTCCTGGCTCTGCACTGAGGAATTACTCCTGGCGGTGCTCGGGGGGACCATATGGGATGCCGGGGATCGAACCCTGGCCGGCACAGGCCGGCCACATGCAAGGCAAATGCCCTACCCGCTGGGCTATCGCTCTGGCCCCCAGAGCAGCAATTTATAATCTGAATGCCAGGAGCTCATCTGCAGAGTTCAGATACAAGCATTCACAAGTGCACCTCAAACTCTTCCTAGGAAACAGCTCAGTGTAACTTCTAAAAGTTCCTCATGACTTTTCTTAGTCAATTCCTATCCTTCACCCTTTAGGGAAAATCACCTTGGAGATGTTCTCCATCATAGATGAGTTTTGTCTGTTCCAGGCCTTTGTACAAAAGGAACCATGCAGTATGCAGTCCATTGTGCAAGGCACATTTCGGAAATTCACCTGGTTTTGCATATATTAGCAGCTCAGCCTTTTTTGACTGCCATTGCTCATTTCACCAATGAGTTTTAAAAAATCATTTTTCATTGTTTTTGGACCACACCTGGTGGTGTACAGGGCTTACTCCTGGCAGGCTTGGGCAATCAAACAGTTTGGTGGAAACCAAACCTGGGTCAGCCGTGTGAAATGCAAATGCTGGGGCCGGAGTGCTAGCACAGTGGGTAGGGCGTTTGCCTTGCAACCAGGGTTCGATCCCTGGCATCCCATATGGTCCCCTGATGGGACCAGGAATACTCCAGGAATTACTGCCAGGAGTAATTCCTGAGTGCAGAGCCAGGTGTGAGCATCACCCTGAGCATCACCAGGTGTGACCCAAAAAAGAAAAAAAGAAAAAGAAAAAGCAAATGCCCTACCCGCTGCACTATTGCTCTGGCCTCCAAAAATCAACTGTGTGATAGAAAATGGCACTGTTGTTAGTTTGGGGTGACTGAGAACAACCACTGTGAGTATTTTCACACAATTGACTTGTGAATGTTGCTTTAATCTTGAGCGAATACCTAAAAGTGGACAGAGGGAGGTGGAGTCTGGAAGGGGGTGGCAGAGCTGCTTCCCTGAAGGTGGAAACAAGGGTTCTCGCCCCAAGAGAGACCCCTAATGCTCCCCTCCTGGACGAATGTGGCAGGGCGGCCGCTTCTTGCTTTCCTTTGCCCCATTCCTGCGGGTCTCCATGGTTCTGACAGGCACGAATGGATGGATTCTAGGCTCGCTTGTAACTCACATTCCCTCTGACTGACCAGGCCAAGCATGTTCTTGGGTACTTTCTGGCCACTCATACAGCTCCTCTTTGGAGAGTCTGCTCAAATCGTTTCCAAAACTCTTCTCTCTTTAAGAGAGCTTTGAACAAAGTTGATTTATAGGACTTATTTGTGTATCATCACATGTAAGTTCTGTGACTATTTTCTCCCGGCCTGTGCCAACCTTCCTTTCCCATTTTCCGGATGGCATTTTATTGATGGGAAGTTTCTAATGCTAATGAAGTTGAATTGATCTTTGTCTTTTATGAGTACTGGTTTTGTCTGGTTGTTTGTTTTGGAGAATCTATTTACTTATTTAATTTGCAATTAAAATTTTTCCGCCCCGCCAGCGCCCCGAGCTTGTCCTCCGGGCTTCAGCTGCAGGACTCCTGGAGGAGCTGAGTGGTTCTCAGCTCCAAAGTGAGGCCCTGTGCTTCCGACTCTGCCATCCCAGAAGCCCTGCCGCCCTGGACTCTGCCCATTAGGGGCCCCCTGGGGCCCCAGTGCCTGTTCTGGGCTGCCGGAGCCCTGAGTGGCCGCAGAGCCTCCCCCCCTTCCCCACCTTGGGTATGCTTCCTTTCCTGAAGCCCTTTTCCCCGGGGCGGCGGCCACACCAGCCCCTGGGGGGGACCGGCAGTGCTGGGACCCGGGGCGCCTTGTGCTGTATATCCTCTCACACCTTTAGGCTCAAAGCCTGGCCTTTTATCTTTGCTCCAGGCCTTCGGTCTCCTTTATATGTTTCTATCCATTCCCTGCTTTCCTCGTTCAGTGTCTTTAAGTGAAAGTTAGGGCCGGGCGATAGCCGCAGGGAGGGCATTTCCTGCGCGCCACCCAGCTCCCCGATCCCATAGTCCCCCGAGCACCCCAGGAGTAATTCCTGAGTGCAGAGTCAGGAGTAGCCCCGAGCATTGCTAGGTGCGATCCCCCCCAAAAATAGGGCGGGAGCCCAGCAGGTGGCTTGCACGCCGCCCTGCCGGATTGATCCCCAGCATCCCATATGGTGAGATGTCAGGACTCACAACATGGCAACTCTACTGGCTTTCCCTGTGCCCAGCCGTCCAAGGCCCTGGGAGGAATGGCGGGTTCCTAGCCCTGGCCCGCCACCCCAGCAGGCCTCGCAAAAGCCAGAAGACCCCCCCTCCACACTTCATGAGGGTTTCCATTTTCCACATCCGGATTCCCCTAGTCAGAACTCCACCCAGCAGACCGGTTTGGGATTTATTCATCAATAAAGCTGGATTTAGAGATGACTACAAGAGTATCTTCCGCGCAGAGCCTGGCAGCTACGTGTCGTATTTGATATGCCAAATACCAGTAACAATATAGACCTCATTCCCAGACCTATGGAATGGTTTGGGGCTCTTTATGTTCCTGGAGCAACAGGTGCCCTTGGGCTCTACTTGCATGAGACAGGACTATGGAGATGTTACTGGGCCTGCTCGAGCAAATTGATGATGACGGGAGACAGTGATACAGTGATTAAAGAACTATGATTTACAAAGTCAATGATAGTTGCTTGCTTTAGGTATACAATGTATATCTTTTTTTTTTTTTTGGGTCACAGCAGCAATGTTCAGTGGTTACTCCTGGCTCTGCACTCAGGAATTACTCCTGGTGGTTCTCGGGGGACCATATGGGATGCTGGTGATAGAACCTGGGTCAGACACATACAAGGCAAATGCCCTCCCTGCTGTACTATGGCTCTAGCCCCATAGGCATATATTTTAACACCAATCTATGAGGACTGGTTTTGCTGACCGGGGAAGCCCTTACTAATCCCCAGACCCCAAAGTTACCAAGACATTCTACATTCCCTCTTTCCCTGCTCCCGTTTATCCTGAGGCACCAGTGATTTATACTATTGTTAGTCATAATTCCAAGCATACATTGTTCCAATACCACACCCACCACCAGAGCACCCGCTCTAGCCAAACCCTGACGGTCAAGCCCAAGTCTCATGCACCAGGACGTGTACTTTTTTTTAAAGCTAATTTATTTATTTGCTTTTGGGGGCACCTGGCGATGGTCAGGGGTTATTCGAGTTGAGCTATTTTAAAGCCAGGGCCCCTCCTGGCCTACGCCCCTATGTCCAGCTTTCAGGTTCTGTTGCCTCTGGCCTTTCTTGTTCCCTGTCTATGCTTCCTTACACGCCACATATGAGTCAGATCATTCTGTATCTGTCCCCCTTCTGACATCACTCAGCGTGATTCTCCAGTTCCTTTTCCTTTTCCATCATGACCTGAGAGGCTGGTCATGATGTAAATGACCTGGTCCCAGTGTAAATTGGCTGGTCCCAGTGTCCAAGAGGATATCAGTTACTCTGGCATCATCTGTTGAAGTATTTCCTTTTCCTCTTGGGTTGCTTTGGTGCCTTTGTCAAAAATCAAATGAGAGCAGTGTAGTCCATTTCCGGGGCTGCCTATTCTTGTTTTTTTTTTTTTTGGTTGTTGATGGGGAAATCCAGAGCCATGCTATGAGCACCCTAGGGCTACACTCCAGGGGTTGCTCAGGGGCCATGCCGAGCTGGGGGCAAACCCTGGGTTATATACAGCACACGCCCTAGGCCTTGTACTGAACTCAAGGGCCCACATATACAAGACAGGCTTCCCCTTTAATTTTGTTTCCATGATCTATTTGTCAGTTACTTATTTTTGTCTTTTTGGGTCACACCCGGCCATGCTCTGGGATTATTCCCTCTTTCTCCCACATGCTAATAAGATCCTGCAATTACTTCTGTTATTCTTCACGGAACAATACAGTGTGTCTTTCAGGACTGTTTCGATTTACTCCAGAGACTCCACGGGGTGCCAGGGATCAAACCCAGGTTGTCTGTGTACAAGGCAAGCGTCCCACCTGCGCTCCCACACCGTGACCCCACATTCTTATTACAATGTCACCGGCCTGGGGAGCGCTAATGCCAGGGCTTAGATGAGTTGCTTAGAGACCTTGAGTTTCAAGCCCTCTCCAGCTCTGTTCTTGGCTCACTCCCTGATGAGATCACAGAAGAGTTATTTTGCCACTTCTCTTTTAGGTCTTGGCAACCTAGCCACAGGTCTCTAAATTTAATGACTTCGCAGATCACTCTTCTTCTTGCTAGCCCTGACCCTTCCACACAGTTGCTGCGAATTCAGCTCCTGTCCAGTGGAGGCAAGCTCTGGTCATACTCTAGCCTGGAGTTTACACTTATCTATGGAAATTTCCTTGTCCTTAGTAAGACACACCTTCCTATATCTAAACAGCTTCATAGCAGTCCTTACTTCACTTTTTTTTTTGCTTTTTGGGTCATAACTGGTGCTCAGGGTTACTCCTGGCTCTGCACTCAGGAGTTACTCCTGGCAGTGCTCGGGGGGACCATATGGGTTGTCAAGGATCGAATCCAGTTGGGCTGCATGCAAGGCAAATGCCCTACCCGCTGTGCTATCGCTCTGGCCCCCTTGCTTCACTTTTTAAAATTTTTCCTTTCTGAGGCCGGAGAGGTAGTCCAGCGGGTAGGGCATTTGCCTTGCATGCGGCCGACCTGGGTTCGATTCCCGGCATCCTATATGGTCCCCTGGCTCCGCCAGGAAGTAAATCCTGAGTGTAGAATCAGGAGAAACCCTCGAGCACTGCCAGGAGTGACCCAAAAAAGCAAAAAATAAATGAAAAAATGAATGAAAAAATAAATAAATAGAATTTCCTTTCTAGCTTGTTACTCCGATTAATAAATCACACACACACACACACACACACACACCTCTTTGTTGAGATGCTGTGTGTGTGTGGAGGAGTCAAGCCCAGGTCTCAAGCATGCAGGACATGTATTTTTTTTATAAAGCTAATTTATTTGCTTTTGGAGGGCACCTGGTGATGCTCAGGGGTTATTCCAAGTTGAGCTACTTTAAAACCAGCAATAAACACCTTTATCCCCATCCTAATAAGTTTATCCCCATCCTAATAAATTTCTAAGACAAGTATACAAATATTCATCCCATGAACATGTCTTCCCGAGGGAACTCACCGTTTTGTTGTTGTTATTTTGGGGCCCCAGCTGGCAGTCCTCAGTGGCTGTTCCTGGCTCTGTGCGCAGGACTGACCCCTGGCAGTGGTCAGGAGCCATATGTGGTGCCAGGGCTTTGAACAGGGGTTGGCAGGATGCAAGACGAGCACTTTATCCCTTGTACTATCTCACTGGCTTCTCTGCTCATCTCTTTGGTTTAGATTCTTTTGTGGGTGGGTGGGGAGCCTCTCAGAAGGTACTCAGGTGGCACAGGGGCCCCAGTAATCCTCAGACAACCCCACTCTGGAGGTTCAATGTTAGGACCAGAGGACCCTGTGTTGCTTGGGCACAGCAGTGTTTAGGAGTGTCCAGAGCTGTACCTGCCAATGCTTGGGGATCATCAGATATGGGTCTGGTGCAAGTTAGGTCTGTGTCTCTACCACTATAGTAGCTCCTGGCCCCTGGGTAAGCTCATCTTAACTAGGATAACTGCTGTATGATGAAGGAAATATCTTTAGATGTGGAGGAGATTAATTCTGGGGTCACAGCTGATGCTCAGGACTTACTCCTGAGACCAAATGCGGTGCCAGGGATCAAACCTCATGCAAGGTAATGCTTTACACATCACACTTCTTCTCTGGTCCTCCTCCTCTGATCATTCTGATCTGGCAATGCTCAGGGGTTACTCCTGGCTCTGCACTCAGGAACTACTGGTGGTGCTCAGGGCACCATAAGGGATTCCAGAGATCGACCTGGGGTGGTTGTGTGCAAGGCAAACACCCTACCCACTGGACTATTGCTCTGGCCCCCTCTGATCACTCTTAACAGCCCTGATCTCCTTCTCAGCCACCTTGCTTCCCGTCCCCTCCTCCCACTTTCGGATGTATTCACTTCCCTGATGACGCCATGAGCATTTCCTCCAGGGAGCAGTGCAGTCTGGGTACTCTCCGAGATGCCTTAGCTACAGTGGTTCTTCCTTCTCGAAGGGTCCGTTCCGACAAGCATTCAGAAACAAACCTGTGGACCCTTAGTGTTTTTTTTTTTTTTTAATCTCTCTCAAAAGACTATGTCAGACTTCTGGGAGAAAGGCTTCCATGTGGCCCTGAGGTCTGCCCAGGAGGGTCCTCCCTGGCACCCACTGCTAACGTGCCAATTCAGTCCTCAGAAGAGACTTAAGCACAGCTCCCCAAAGTTACAACCACTGGCCATGATAGCTGCATCTCGCCTCCCTGCCAACCTTGAATCATTTCATTCTCTCACAGTCTTGGGCCCATCCACCCTTCACTGTGCCCCATAGGACACCCCACGGCACCCAGCACTGTTAACGCGTGATCCCGGTGAATTTCCCGTTACTACAGCAGCGTATCGGTAAGGAGCACCGGGGGCCATCCCAACAGAGCAAGGCAGAAAGCGGCAGGCTTCAAATACAACATCTGGCTTTCAGGACCTTCTCCCCACATACAGGATGGCTCCATCTGTACAGAAATACTGACAGAAATCAATTAAAAGCAGGGGGTTAGGGAGAGGCTCCAAGGGCTGCATACATGCTTTACAAGAAGGAGGCCGGGTTTGATCCTGGGCACTGCAGGGTTCCTTGAGAACTACCAGGAGGAACCTGAAAACAAAAATAAAATAAAAAATAGGAAAGAAGTTGGGAAATAAAGAATAAAATCCCCGTTTACTCCTCAGCTAACCCGGTCCGCTAATGTAGCCCTGATAAGCTGTGGGGGACTGTGCAATCAAAAAAGTGACAAGACAACCAGCGACAGCAATTTCTCAGACACCCACTCCTGGCTGAGACCTCCAGGAGTGATCTAGGAGGGGATGGGTCAGTTCCCACCCAAAGCCCTGGCAGCCACTTCCACACCCCAAAGCTGCCACTATGCCTCCCAGTTAGTGGCAGTTAAATAATTGCCCAGTTAAATAATTTGGATTTTCTGGAGCAACATCTACAACACTGACATCCCAGTAGCAGCACTTCCAACCAGACTGGATGTGAACGTGACACAGAAGCCAACCAATCTTGACTAATAAAAATGTTAACACAGACATCTTAACTTGCAACAGCAGCTTAGTAAACCCCCTAACAAGAACTTAATGTCCCCATGGTGAAATAAAACAATTATCACAATTTTCTTTTATTTAAGTTTTTCTTTTTTTTTTTTTTTGTTTTTGGCTCACACCTGGTGATGCTCAGGGTTACTCCTGGCTTTGCACTCAGGAATTATTCCTGGCAGTGCTCAGGGGACCATATGGGATGCCGAGGATCGAACCTGGGTCGGCCACGTGCAAGGCAAATGCCCCTACCTGCTGTGCTATCGCTCCAGCCCCTACTTAAGTAATTTGTGATAATTCTATTAGCCATTGAGTTGTAACAAGAAATATAAAATAGTTTGTGCCTGCTAAGAGGGAAAGCTTGAAGGGTGGTTGGGAAAATGGAGACAATAGTGGAAGGAAGGTGACACTAGCTGTGGGGATGGTGTTAAAAATCAAATACTGGGGCGGGCAATAGCCCAGCGGTAGGGCGTTTGCCTTTGCGAGGCCGGCCCATGCTATGCCGGCCTGGTTTCGATCCCGGCATCCCCATATGGTCCCCTGAGCAACGCCAGGAGTAATTCCTGAGTGCAGAGCCAGGAGAAACCCTGAGCATCGCCGGGTGTGGCCCAAAAAAGAAAAAAAAATCAAATACCAGGCCAGAGCGATAGCACAGCAGGTAGGACATTTGCCTTGCATGCAACCAACCTGGGTTCAATCCCCAGTATCCCCATATGGTCCCCCAAGTACTGCCAGGAGTAATTCCTGAGAATCACTGGGTGTGACTCAAAAGCAAAAAAAAAAAAAAAAAATTCAAAAACCTGTAACAAATAATCATGAACAACTTTGTAAAGCATGGTGTTTACATATAGTATGTGTGTGTGTGTGTGTTTGTGTGTGTGTTTTGTGTTTTTACTTTAAACCTGTGTTTTATGTATTTTTTTAATTTTTATTTTTTTTGGGTCGTATCTGGCAATACCCGCCACGGCAGAGCCTGGCAAGCTACCCGTGTCATATTTGATATGCCAAATACCAGTAACAATTATATTAGTTCATTCCCATGACCTGATGGAATGGTTTGAGGCTCTTTATGTTCCTGGAGCAAGCAGATGCCCTTGGGCTACACTAGCATGAGACAGGACATATTAGGCTTAAATCGATGATGAACAGAAAGACAGTGATACATTGTGTGTGTGTGTGTGGGGGAGACAGTGACAGGAAGAAGCACAGAGTTAAGGGTCTGGGATGGAAAGAACAAAGTTTCATTGCAGTAAACCAAATTCACCCTTTCTTTCTGGTTTTTGTGCCACACCTCGTTCTGCACTCAGGAGTGACACACTCCTGGTGGGCTTGGGAGACCATACAGGGTACCAGGGAGTGAACCCGGTTGGCCATGTGCAAGCAAACACCCGCTTACTGTACTATCTCTCTGGCCCCATGGTGTGGGGAGGACTCTAAGCCAGTCTGGGTGTGGCATCGCCCGGGGACCCAGACCCCTCTGGCTCTACATCCCCCAGGCCTGTTCCTCTTCAGACTCTCTGGGGCAAAACCTAGATCCGCCTCTTCGTTAATCCCCTGAGGAATACTATATAAGGGCCCGCCACCCCTCACCGCTTGGTTTATGCAGCCTCTGTGGCCTGGATCTCTGCTCCTCCCCAGTCTCAGCCCGTTCAGGCATGTGCTCTCCCTCTACCACGCAGAAATGAGTCATCTCAGAAGACCTGGGACCAAGCAGCCCATGGCCTTGAGCAAGTTACTTAACTCTGCTGGGTCTCAGTTTCCTCATCTATAAAGTGGGGGTGTCCTAATACCCACCCCGGAGGGCTGGTGTGATAAGATGAAGAGATGAGAAGCACAGTGCTGGTAATCAGGGCTCTTCCCAGGCTCCTCCGCATTTCCTCTCCCTGGCACACGATAAGATTCCACGCTGGTCCCTCCTGCAGCTGGGCGAGGCCACGGCCTAATACCAGACTGCGAGTCTGAGAAGTGGGACACTTTTTTGTTTGTTTTAGATTTTTGGGCCACACCTGGCCAATGCTTACAGGCGTCAGCTGGCTGTTTCCCAGCACCAGCAGGGAGGGTCTTGCTGTTGTGTGCTTCCCCTGCCGGTCTCAGTTGTTGCTCTGGCACCACCGGGATTGTGCTCTCTGCCACAGGCTGTGTTTGGACAGGTCTTCCATGGCAAACGCGGAGGAAAGCAAGACATCCGGTTTCTCAGGAGGGGACTGGTCGGTCAGAGTTTCAAGGAGGGAGATCCAGCCAGGAAGGGTCGCGAAACCTTGCAAATACCGAAATGCATCTACTTTTGTCAGGATGGCGGGTGTGGGTGAGTGCACGTGTGTGTGTAGGGGGGCGTGTCCTGGGAGATTTGGAGCAAATATGCCTGCCACATAAACTATGGGGATTCCGTTTTGCTTTTTTTTTTTTTGGGGTCACACCGGCGTGCTCAGGGGTTTCTCCTGGCTCTGCACTCAGGAATTACTCCTGGCGGTGCTCGGGGGACCATATGGGATGCCGGGGATCGAACCCAGGCTGGCACAGGCCGACCACATACAAGGCAAACACCCTACCCGCTGGGCTATCGCTCCGGCCCGGATTCCCATTTTGGAGGCGTTCCACAAAGTCTTTCCCCAAGTAGCTGGCGTGGTCGTGGGCTGACGCTTAGCAGGGTCTTCATGCCGTCAGCACCCACTTCCTCCAAATCCACTCATCAACCCTAGACTCCCCATGAAGGGGCAGAATCTGGGAGGAGAGGCCAGAGTTCTCCCTTTCCACTACTATGAGCTGGATATGGACTTCCTTGAGATGTCTGATTTCCTGGTTCCAAAAGGCTTTATTTACCATTCCTTTCTCTGAATCCATAGGGATCCCCCAAGCCACAGGGAGTTCTATAACCAGGTAACACTTAAAAAAAAAAAAAGGTCTCCAAGTCTTGCTTTTCCTTTTTGCCATTGGGGCCTCTGAGCTGCGGAATTAAAAGTGATGCCTGTCCCACAGGACCTGTGCACCTGGAGTGAGAGGCGCCTGTGAAGAACTGGAGAAAGCGACAGTGCGGGCGGTGTGGGACAGGAGGACGTGGGACCCGGGGCAGGGCCCCAGCTGTGGATGCGCAAGGCGTCCCCTAGAGCATGATGGCAGGCTTCACAGTGGCGCCCTCCCACAGCAACTGGAGGCAGCCGCATGCCTGCGGGCCACCTGCTGTCCCCAGCCTCAGTGGGCAAGGCGGAGGCCGCCCCTTTGGGAGGTAAGTCTCGAGTCTGAGTCTCACAAGGTTCTCAACAAGCACGCTCTGCAGCTTCCCAGCCTGACGGCTAGAGGCAAACCTTGTCCCCTCATGAAGCCAAGGTCCTCAACTGTAAACAGGCTAATAAATGTCTGTCCCAGGATCTTGAGAATTTCAAAGGGGAAACAATTTTTTTCTTCCATAAGCTTCTTTTTTTTTTTGCTTCTTGGGTCACACCTGGCGATGCTCAGGGGTTTCTCCTGGCTCTACGCTCAGGAATTACTCCTGGCGGTGCAGGGGACCATATGGGATGCCGAGGATTGAACCCGAGGCCAGCACAGGCTGGCGCGTGCAAGGCAAACGCCCTACCCACTGGGCTATCACTCCAGCCCCCATAAGCTTCTGTTGACTGTTTTTTTTATTTTCCTTTTGGGTCACACCTGGCAATGCTCAGGGGTTACTCCTGGCTGGCTCTGCACTCAGGAATTACTCCTGGCAGTGCTCGGGGACCATATGGGATGCTGGGGATTGAATCGGGTCAGTGGCATGCAAGGCAAACGCCCTCCCCACTGTACTATCGTTCCAGCCCCTCTGACTCTTTTTTTTTTTAATGGGACAGGCACTGGCACTGTTCCAGGGCCTGACAGGCAGTATTGAAGTCTGTCCTCCTAGAGACAGATAGACAATAGATTTCAACAACAGAAACGCGCTGGAGAGAAAGCAAATTGGCGAGGGTGGGCGCATGCGCACACACGGGCAAGCACGTGTGCTACTTCAGGCGGGGCCACTGACAGAAGTCGCTGAGAAAGTGACATCTGAACAGGAACCTGAGTGACAGGTAAAAGCAACAGGACGGGATGAGGTCACCCGGAGAGAGCGATGACCACAATCTCACCAGGCTCACATTGAAAGGGAAGGAAGGAAAAGGGATTCAGTGAGGGAGAAACGGGGAGCCAGCACTTTGGAAAACTGGATTGAACTCGAGTCAACAAAAGGTTCTGAATGGAAAGCTTCTCCTTGGCTTATTCCCCCCTCCCCCTTTTTGGGTCACACCTGGGGATGCTCAGGTGTTACTCCTGGCTCTGCACTCAGGAATCACTCCTGATGGTGCTTGGGGACCATGGGATGCCAGGGATTGAATCTCGATCAGCCACGTGCAAGGCAAATACCCTCCCGCTGTGTTATTGCCCTGCCCCCCTGTTCTACTTTGCGTTCTTGCTCTCACAGCTGAGGGCTCCATGGGCATGTCCAGTTTGCACAGTGTCAGAATGGGGGGGGGGATTTGGGGGTCTGCAGTAATATGCTTTAGGGACAACACATCATTTACCAGTGCTTTTGTGTGAGAGGTGGCGATACAAAAAAGGGTAACAGTCCCCCCCGGAACTAGCCATGAGAAATGAGGTGGCCTGTGCGGCACAGGATGGCCTGGTGACAGTGCCTGAACACCTCCCATGAGGGCAGCACCGGCCACTGAAGCCCCACTCCTGACCCAGAGCCTTGTGGGAGACCCGTCCTGCTCTCTTGTGACCGTGTAAACTGCCTTTTCCTGGCCAAGCCAAGCCTGTCTGGATGGTGGTGAGCATTTTGCTCCTAATGAAGGTGGGGGTGGATCTAGAGGAGCTCAGAACTCAGGAACCAGCAGAGTTCTCTCTCACATGATGAGGAAAACCAAACAACACTGTGTGACCACAACTGTCTTAACTAAGCACCTGTCATGGGTCAATATTTCAGGTCTTTCTTCAAATCAAAGATTCTCTAGAGAATTTAGTTTGTGGATTTAAGTTTGAAAATACAGAGCCAACTTTTGCGAAGCATGAAGGAGTCCCGTATGCACACCTCCATATGTACACAGACACATCCTACACTCAGACAGATACAAGACTCAACACAAGGCACATACATATACAGTGACACGTGCGACACACACATACAGTACAGGCGCTAGCATACACACAGACCGCACAGACCGCACTGGCACACACACACAGCAGACATGTGCATATACACACTTGCACACACACGCGCCCATACAGCCCACACCTGAGCACACACACATACACACCTGAGCATGAATGCACACACCTGTGTGCACGCACACCTAACACTGGAACGAGGCAAAGCCAACACGGAAGACGGCAGGACTCAGGTGTGCTGCTGAGGGTGCCCCCAAACCTCACCGCTCCTCAGCCCAACAGCAGCAGCTGTGAGGAGAAGCCAGAGAGAAGGCTGCATCCTGAGTGTGCTTCAGAGTCAAGACCAGCCCCTCCTAGCCCCATCCTTGCTCACCCACTGCCCCTGGTCCCCCGGAGAGTCGAGGAGCTGGTCACCCCGAACTGCCTGAGCCGTGGCTCTGACTCCAAGTGGCCGGGTGATCTGGATGGTGCAGGGCAGGTCCCTAGCCAGGTGCTCGCCCGGCTCCTCTCACTGAGTGGTTTCAACGCCCGAGTTTTGGAATAGGAACTGGAGCCCCTTCATGTTTCAGTGAGGCAGCAGCCCACACGCTGCAGCCCGTGCTCTGGACTGGGCGCAGATGTCCTGTCCTTCCCACCCCATCAGCTGCGGCTGCTCTCCCTTCAGGTCCTGCAGCCCCAGTGCTGTGGCCGGGGCCACAAGGCTTTCGAGCCTCACCGTGGCAGGACTGTGGACACGCGGGTCACCAAAGAGCGGTGAGTTTAACCCTGCAGTTAACTCTAAATCAGACTATCAGAGGTCTGAGGTGCGGATGACAGATGAGCTCCCCATCACGAAATCAGACCCAAAGATTCCCAGAACCCAGAGCGCCAAAGGGAAGGGCAGCGCTCCCCAGGGGGACAGCCACCTTGACAATCTGTATTGCTTTGCAGTACAGACCTTGCATGGACCCCACTCCACCCAGCCCTTGCTGGGGCTGTCTCCCCTGGCCTCAGCCCAGGTGAGAGATCTGGAGAAAGGTGAAATCTAATCAGCGTCTCCTTCCCACCACGGCCACACGCAGCTTCCCGAGCTCGCGGCCATCACGGTCACCATCACTCTGGGACCATGCTCAGCTCCAGGCAGTTCCACAGAGTGATTGTTACTCTACACCCGCGATTACACAATCAGTGGAGCCAGGCTACCCTCTGTCTCAGCCTCCTCGTCTATAAAGCGAGGATAATAATAGCTTAGGGAGTTGTGAGGCTGCCACGGGGAGGGGAGAGAGGGGACTCGTTCGTTCGCGCAGTCCTGGACCCAGGGTAAACGCAGGGAGCACAGCGGGAAGGTAACACCTTCCGCGCCGCCTTCCCTCCCTCCCAGGCGCCTGACTTTCCCCACGCAGGAAGGAGAAGAAAAAAAACCCCAAAAAAAAACAGCCCGGGCCAGCCAGCGAGCTGTGAGAGTTCCTGGGGCGGGGGGGGCAACAGGAGTGCCCCTGGCTCCCTCTTGGTCCACAATGCTCCACACTCACAGCAGGCCAAGCCGTGGGTGCCCAGGGCTCTGGCCTGTCATGCCGCCCGCGAGGTTCGCAGCTGCCACCCGAGGCAAAGCGTTCGCTTTTCAGCACAGCAGGGCTCGCGGCAGCCCTGGCAGCCGTGGGACTTCACCCACACGGGCACCGCTGCCAACTGCTGGGTCTCAGTTCCAGTAACCCTTTTTGTTTGCGAGTGCAAAGCAGGGTGAACTGTCTGTCAGGAGGCTGTGCGGGGCCTCGTGAGATCTGAGATTTGGGGAGCCCAGGGACAGGGCCTCCACGGGGTTCCAAATGACAGAGCCTGTACATGTGGCTGCTCTGAGCCCTCACCGTGGGAGACCGTGGGTCCCCACTCAGCGGCAAGTGCCCACTTCATTCTGTGCCACAGGTTGGTTTTTCGTTTGTTTTGCATTTTTGGGCCACATCCGGCAATGCTCAGGGGCTACTCCTGGCTCTGCAGTCAGAAATTACTTCTGGTGGGGTATGGGGGACCACATGCGACGCCCGGGGATTAAACCAGGATTAGCCACATGCAAGGCAAAAGCCCTTCCTGCTGTGCTATCGCTCTGGCCCTGTGTCATAGTTTTGAGCCACAAGTCATTTTTAAAGGAATGTGCATGGAGTTGTCTTTTTTTATTTCCCCCCCTAGACAAAGCACTATTGCTTGGTGAAATAAAAATAAACCCTTGGACTCTGACAATAGAATTAAGGACAAGGCAAGGGAAGGGGGCAGACAACATTAAAAATAAATTAGGCTGGGCGATAGCCAGCGGTAGGGCATTGCCTTGCACGCGGCCAGCCTGTGCCGGCCTGGGTCGATCCCGGCATCCCATATGGTCCCCGAGCACCGCCAGGAGTAATTCCTGAGTGCAGAGCCAGGAGTAACCCCTGAGCATCGCGGTGTGACCCAAAAATAAATAAATAAATAAATAAAAAATTAAATGAAAGGCCCAGAGTCATAGCACAGTGGGTTGGGCATTTGCCTTGCTTGCAGCTGACCTGGGTTCAATCCCTAGCATCCCATATGGTCACCCTGACATGGCCAGGAGTAATTCCTGAGTGCAGAGGCAGGAGTAACCCCTGAGATTGCCGTGACACAAAAAGTAAAAAACAAAATTAAAATAAAGACTAGAAACCGAAGTGCCCAGAACACTATTGCACACTGAACTTTAAGTTTGCGTAGTGTATCTGTTTTTTTTTTTTTCATTTTGAGGGGGGGGTCACACCCAGCGATGCTCAGGGCTGACTCCTGGTTCCAAACTAGAAATCATTACTGGTGGTGCTTGGGGGCCCATATGAGATGCCGGGGATTGACCCCAGGTCAGCCACATGCAAGGCAAATGCCCTTCCTGATGTGCTACCACTCCTCCATTTGCATAGTGTACTCACAACCTTTACACAGCACCAGGGACAGAACTTCGGTGTCTGTCCGAAAAAGTTGCCCTCCAGTCCTGGGGTTATCTCCTCAGCCCAATACCTCACTTTCCTGTGTACAGACCAGTTGGCGATGATGGTGTATACATCACTGTGACGGGCTGGGAAGCAGCGTCTCTGTGGTGCTCCTGGACACCCCACACCAAGGTGTACCCCACCAGCCCTGCCAACATGCCCTGGAGCTAGCAAGCAAGGACTCAGAGTGGATGCTTCCTTCCTGCCTGTGCTCATGGACAAGTGATGCCCGACCTTTCTTGTTCTTGCTCCTGTAACTGAGCTCAGTCCCAACTCCCCAGTGCTTGACTCTCTCCCAGCTGTCCTGTGCATGGTGGACTGCAGAAAATATATTCTGCCGGCAGGGCCAGAGTGATAACACAGCGGGTAGGGCATTTGCCTTGCACGTGGCCGACCTGGGTTCTACCCCAGCATCTCATATAGTCTCCCGAGCACCCTCAGGAGTAATTCCTGAGTGCAGAGCCAGGAGTAACTGAGCCTGAGCATTGCCAGATGTGGCCCAAAAAGTAAAAAAAAATAAAATAAAACAAAGTAAAAAAAAAAAAGATACTCTGCCGGCCAGTTGCCTTTCCCTCCATGCTTCCTTATAGTAGAGGCTCCCAAACTTATCTGACTGAACCACCAGTTTTTTAGGGGGGAAAAAATCACTCAGTTTGTCCTCAGAAATCTACCTTAGGTGAGCAGAGCCACGCCCCCTCACTTCCTCACTGCACCTGAGGTCACCAGGACCAGAATCTCCAGGGCATATGGCACCTTAGAAAACACCTTGGAGGAACTGGGCACTCACCCCCCATGGTTCTGGTCCTTGCCTCTTTTTTTTTTAACTTTTTTGGATCACACCTGGCAATGCTCAGGGTTACTCCTGGCTCTGCACTCGGGAATTACTCCTGACAGTGCTTGGGGAACCATATGGGGTGCTGGGGGAATCGAACCTGGGGCGGCGCATGCAAGGCAAATGCCCTACCCGCTGGACTATCGCTCTGGCCCCTGGTCATTGCCTCTGACCTGTTGTTCATACAGATGGATATATAGACCCCAAAAAGTACTATAAGAATATTCCCTTCCTGAGGTTGGAGCAATATTTCAGCAGTGATGTCGTTTGCTTTGTAAGGCAGCCAACCCAAGTTTGATCCCTGGCATCCCATATGGTCCCGAGCATTGCCAGGAGTAATTCCTGAGTGCAGAGCCAGGAGTAACCCCTGAGCATCACCGGGTGTCATCCAAGAAGGAAAAAAAAAATTTCCTTCTCCTTGCTAGGGGACCACGGGACACTCAGAGGAGCATCTGAGTGTATGAAGCCACACCAGGACAAGTCACAAGCCAGCTGGGGGAGAGAGGACACACATATGTGTGTGAGCCTAGCCTAAAAATATGTCCTGAGTCTCTGGATGCAGCCATGCGGTTTTAGATGCCAACAGGGTTTCCTTTTAAAGTGAAGCGAGTGTAAGCTGATCACTTGCAACCGAAAGAGCCCCCACAAGCACGTACTTGGTTTTCTCGAGTGAATCCCGGCTCGCCTACTTCTGCCTGCCTCATCACATTGTTCCATCTGTGGGTGCCCGAATGAAGGGAACCAAGGCGGACATGTGGGGGGGGGGCGCAGATAAACTGAGGTCAAGTGATTTGATTCCCGGCTTCTTAAATTATGAGTCATGACCCCATATCTGTTTTCAACCTCTTTTTAACAATTTATTATTAGTAAATGTTTGGTTTGTATACAGCTATACACCAGGATTGCATGAGAGTTTCTCAGGTCAAAAGAAATGGTGAGGGGCCAGAGTGATAGTCCGGCAGGTAGGGCGTTTGCCTTGCACACAGCTGACCCGGGTTAGTTTCCGGCATCCCATATGGTCCCCCAAGCACCATAAGGAGTAATTCCTGAGTGCAGAGCCAGAAGTAACCCCTGAGCATTGCTGGGTGTGACCCAAAAAAAGGGGAAATAAATAAATAGATAGATAGATAGAGAGAGATAGATAAATAAATAAATAAACCAAAAGAAATGGTGAGTTGAAAAATTTAAGACCTGGTCTAAGACAGTGACTTTCAACCATTGATCCTGTGGTTTGGCCTGGAGTCCTCCACTATGTCCAAAACAAGAGTGGAGATTGGGCTGGAGTGATAGCACAGAGGGTAGGGTGTTTGCCTTTGCACACAGCCAAACTGGGTTTGATCCCCTTCATCCCATATGGTTCCCTGAGCACTGCCAGGAGTAATTCCTGAGTCAAAGCCAGGACTAACCCCTGAGTATCGTCCAGTGTGACTGAAAAAGAAAAAAAAATTAAAAATAAAAAAGAGTGGGGATAGTTATTAACTCTAACTTCAATGCATCAAGTGTGGTTAAGATAAAATTTCAGAGCAACCATTAAAGGAAAAAGTGTGTTACATCCGTAGTAGAAGAGAAATATGTGGTTGACTGCAAAGCACAGCAAAAGAAGGGGAGGGAGAGCTTAACTGAGAAACGAGCAGTGACAGGTCAAATACGCTGATATCAAGAAAAAATACACTGACATCAAGACTTAGGGCCAGAGCGAGAGTGCAGCGGGAGGGCATTTGCCTTGCATGCGGCCGACCAGGGTTTGATCTTGGGCATCCCATATTGTCCCCTGAGCACCACCAGGAGTAATTCTTGAGTGAGCCAGGAGTAATTTACCCCTGAGCATTGCTGGGTGTGACCCAAAAAAAAAAAAAACAGACTTAAATTAGTATGTCTGATTACATTAAACAAAAATAGACTAAAAGTCTCCAAATACAGTTAATAAAAAACACATACCAAATACTGAGAACAGAGGACATTCATTTCAGAACAGAAAACACAATCGATTACGCCAAAGAGACGGCGCGTAACTACTATAACATCTCAAAATAAAGCTTAAAGCAAATGCTCTTTTTCTTCTTTCTTTTTTTTTTTTTTTTGTGGGGGGATGTATCGCCCCTGGGGTTATTGCTCTGTACTCAGCCTAGCTGCGCTTGGGTAGCGCAGAACTGATGGGGTCATGATGGGCCACACCAGGTGGTGCTGGGGCTCTCGGGGCCTCTGCAGGAGCTACTGTCCTGACCTCAAAACAGTTTTGTTTGGGGGCCAGAGCGATAGCACATCAGGTAGGGCGTTTGCCTTGGATGTGGCCGGCCCAGGGTTCAATCCATGGTGCCCGTATGGTCCCCGAGCACCACCAGGAGTAATTCCTGAGTGCAGAGCCAGGAGTAACCCCTGGGCATTGTTGGGTATGACCCAAAAAGAAAAGAAAAAAAAAACAATTTTGTTTGTTTTACAGGAGACAGAAAAGGTGACTTCATAATGATAAAAGGTTACTGCACCAGGTAAATTGTTGTTTTGTTTTGGCTTTGGTGGTCCCAGGAATCAAATCCAGGTTCTCACACACGCAAAGAAAGTGTTGTACCACGGAATCACTTCCCTGGGCCATGAGACTTTTATATCCATCTGGCCTTGATTAGAGGGCACAAAGACAGAAGGCAAAAAAGCCAAAAGACAAAAATAAATTCATAATTGTCTTTGGGAATCTTAACACATTTCACTCTATACTATCCAGGGCAGGAAGAAAAACATCAGTGAGGGTACAGAAGAGATGCCCACGATCAGTAAACCTGATGCAGTGACATCATGTGAAACAGCGCATCCGGTAGGTGCAGGTCACGTGGAAACAGCGCATCCGGTAGGTGCAGGTCACGTGAAACAGCGCATCCCGGTAGATGCAGGTCACGTGAGACAGCGCATCTGGTAGGTGCAGGTCACGTGAAACAAGCGCATCTGGTTGGTGCAGGGCATGCATGCAATAGCTGTCGAAACTGCCCCGACACAGAGCTCTCAAAGCCGTTTTCATAACTTCTGGAGGATTAAAATAATGCAGTACAAGCGCAATGATTACAATTCATGAACGATAGCTAGAAAAAGGGTCTAGAATGAAGAAACAGTTCTGGGGCTGGATAGAACAGCAGGTAATTTGATTTGGGTTTGATCCCTAGCAGCCATATGATCCTCCAAGTCCTACCACAAGTGATTCCTGCGCACAGAGTCAGGAGTGAGCCCTGAACATCACTGTGTGTGGCCCCCAAAACAAAAAGAAAATTGGATAATATATAAAAAATAAATGACTAAAATACACATATCTCCGCACGGCAGAGCCTGGCAAGCTACCTGTGTTGCATTTGATATGCCAGATACCAGTAACAATTATAGCCCTCATTCCCATGACCTGATGGAATGGTTTGAGGCTCTTTATGTTCCTGGAGCAAGCAGGTGCCCTTGGGCTCTACTTGCATGAGACAGGTCATATGGAGATGTTACTGGTGCCCGCTTGAGCAAATCGACGATGAACGGGGAAGACAGTGGCAGTGACATATCAAAACGTGAGCCCCCATGAAACAACATTTGAAGAGCAAACCGAAAAGTGGGAAAAACTGATAAAAACTGACCTAAGTATCCACATCAAGAAATTGGGAGTGGGAGTTGGGGAATAAAGCCCAAATGTGGGGCGGAGCGATAGCACAGCGGATAGGGCATTTGCTTTGCTCGTGGCTGACCCAGGTTTGATCCCGATCCCCGGCATCCCATATGGTCCCCCGAGCACCACCAGGAGTAATTCCTGAGTGCAGAGCCAGGAGTAACCCCTGAGTGTCACCGGGTGTGACCCCAAAAGCAAATAAATAAATAAATAAATAAAAATAAAAAAGCAGAATTTCATAAAAACACTTTTATGAAAAATATCAATAATGACAAAAGTCAGCACTCTAAGACGAACCTCTACTGAAA
>JAJIBD010011205.1:0-27500 GCA_021461705.1 Cryptotis parvus
ACATGGCAGTGCTCAGGGATTACTCCTGGCTCTGCACTCAGAAATTACTCCTGGGGTGTTTGGGGCACCATGTGGGATGCGGGGATTGAACTTGGATCAACCGTGTGCAAGGCAAATGCCTTCCCAATTATCCTATCACTCTGGCCCAATTAAGCACTTCTAAGGGCCTCTTCCTTCACTCTTTGGTTTCCCGGTCCAATGCATTTTAGGCATAGAAGCCATATTTTCTGTCTTCAATCTACCCACATATCTACCCCTTTTCATAACACTTTGTCAATATTTTTTCTTATTAAAAATTAATCCAGGCATGGGAGAGATTGTATAGCACTTGCCTTGACCAAGATTCGACCCCTGGAATCCTATATGGTCCCCTAAGCACGCCAAGAGTGATCCCTGAATAAAAAGCCAGGAATAAGCCCTGAGCACTGCCTGGTGTGGCCCAAAACAAACAAGCCAAACCAATAAAAATTCATGTATGTATAACACAAATTTTTCATGACAGAAAACAGAAAAACAAAAACCTCTCTGAAATCTCGCTGTCCTAGGAATAGCCTCAGTTAAGGTTATGTCTCTCCCTTTCTTAATATCTCATACTCCATCTATTCCTACCCAGTGAACACTGTCAGGCAAATGACCTGTCATTTTTGGAGCATTGGTGTAGAATAAGGTTTTGTAATGTAAAGAATTATGCCAGTGACAGGAATGAATCATGATGAACCGCATCGAAGGAGTTCATAAAAGAGCTGAGGTATGAAGCGCATCTGAAAAATGAACCCAGGGAATTGTGCACTGCGTTGTAAGATTGGGACTCCGTCATAAACAACTTCGTAACCATATATCTGCTGGTGAGTCCATGTAAAAACAATTTTTTTTAAATGAAACCAATGAACAGTGCTGAGAGGGAGAGGCCAGTCTTTGAGAGAAGAAAGGCGTTTCCTCAGAGACATGGCTCCCCAGGGAAGCTGCATCTTGGCTGGGGTCTGAAATGCAGGTGCATGTGGATTTCGGAGATGGCCAAAGGCTACCCAGGATAAGAGGCCAAACGAGCACAAAGAGGAAATATCTCAAGCAAAACAACTCTCAAGAATTTCGCTTCCAGACGTGGATGGAAGCCCCGGGAAGTGTGGGCAAGTTGCCCTGAGTCATCGTGACTCAGGTTGGAACTTCTCTAATACCAGTGAGGAAACTCACAGTTACAAGGCTGGGGACATCACTCAACTGTAGACCATTTGCCTTGCATAGGTTAGGGCCTAGGTTCTAACCATCCTGGCATTACAAAATAGATCAATCAATTCAAAATAAACAAGTTTATTTTTTTAAAGGTGCGGAACTGAGGCAGAGTGTTTTGAAGCAAATCATTACCTCCCAGATTCCGATGTTGAAGTCCTAACCCACAATGTATCTGTATATGGACCTAAGGATTGGTTCCTGGACTAGTGGAATTGGTCTCTTTATACAAAGAGTTAGTGCACAAAGGAAAAGGCCAGTTGAGGACACAGTAGGTAGCTATTCTCCAGCTCAAAAGCACACTGGCAGCATCTTGGTCTTAGACTTTCAGCCTCTAGGACAGTGAAAATGAAGTTTAGTTACTTAAGCTACTGCTCCATATATTCTCTTAAGGCAGGCTGACTGACTCATACACAGATCTTAGCACGTAGTTGAAAACATTTATTGGTTCTTACTAAAAAAATGTATTTTAGAATGGTCACACCATAAAATGGGGATGTGGCCTAGCTCTAGAGCACATACCTCTCATGTGTGAAATTCTGGGTTCAGTTCTCGGCACTGCAATGTCATAAAATAAAATGATAGTTTGGTCTTTTGGGCTCTTTGCTTCTTCATTCCTTGAGGGGACCACTTCTGGCAGTACACAGTACTATGTGGTACAAGGAACAGAACCTGGGGCTCCTGCATGTACGCCACCTCCCAGAGGCGGCCCCTCAGCCTTGCTTTCCCATTTAAGCAAGCTGAGACAAATGCAATCCTGATGCTTTATGGATACTTTGTATGACAGTCTGATATCGAAAACACATTCGTAGTTTTAGAATAACTTCCATATATGTATCCCAGACTCACACACTTAGCACATTAAGTGATCACATGAAGCTTAATACTAGTTGCTTAAAAAGGAAATAAACACGGCCGCCAATGCAGAGCGCGTATGATGTAGCAGACGTTGTTCTAGTGCTATTCTTGTGTGATTTACAACACTCCTGTCAGCGCATTGCTGTTCTTACACCCCTTTCACACCTGAGAAATCAGGTACAGGTCAGGTTTATGGACTTGCCCCAGGATTAAGAGCTAGTAATGCAGAACTGAAATGGATACCACTGGATTGGCCTAATTATTAGACATTTGTGCTTCTCATTATGATTCTTATATGAAGTATTACCAATTTGACAATGTGCTGAGAACAGTTTTCTTTTCAGATGCAGCTCACAACTGAAACAGAATATAAATTCTGTGATGAAACCAAGTGCTAAGGTAGCTATGATGTAGCAAAGGCAGAAAGAAGATGAGGTTTGGACTTCATCTAAACCTACGCCTCCTCTATCTCACTCACTTCATTGTCACTGAGTGCAAAGTGCACTCTGCTTTATCTTGCAGATAATTGGCCAGACATCCCTTACAAGATTCTGCTAGCAAAACCAAAGTCTGAGGCTTCTTCCCCAGAAAACTGAGGGCTCCCTTTGTAGCACAGAAGCCCACGCTACAAAACTGTCAACTGATTCACCTCTGGACATCCCTATCTTAGTCTTGCCTAATAATAATGTATTGTCTGGGCTGTACTTCTGTGCCAACACTCTGTCAGATTACACTTCAGACTGAGTTTCTGACATCTGAAAACCAGAGCACAAAATCTTCCTTTTCTTTCTTCCTTGTCAGGTATTTCCTTAGATGATAAATAAATTACAGTGTTTCGCATATAGGAGATCCTCCATAAACAGATCTAAACCATAGAAAAATGATTTTTTGGCACCACTCCCAGAATTCACAATAATTAATTTTACCTTGCAAATGCACGCTGTGGAATTCATAAGGGGTCTTAAGAAGAAACATGGTGGAGGGGTGGGGAGGCTCTATATAGAAGTTTCCAGTATAATGTAAGATTGGGTGTTGTTCTGGAAAGAGGCGTTAGTAATGAAGTAGTTAAACCTAAAGTGAATGCAGGCCACAGCTGGAGGGAATGTTTATAGTTAGAGGCAGGAAGTATGGAGTCAATGACTGCTGCTGGCCGGAAGGAGAGGAGAAGGGAGGAGGGGGCAGGGAGAGGTACCCAGAGGGGGAGATTCTTGTTCTCAGAACACATCTTTCCTTGCTACAGAAAAGATGAAAAGTCAAAATTGGGAGATACAAGTGATATGTCTAAAACATATTTGAAGCTTCGACTTGAATGTTATCTAGAAATACAGCTGATAATTCTTAAATACTAATTCCTAACATGTATTTAGAAATTTTTTACATGCCAACAGCTGCACTAAATATTTTACATGGATTATTCCATTTAATTCTCAGTAACTTTATGAGAAAGAACCTTTTATCTATTGTTTCTTATTTTTCAAATGAGCAATTTTAGACTTTAAAGGCTAGTTTGTCAAAATAGGATTTAAATTTCCCTGCCAATGTACATATATGTTTTAAAAAAGTTGTAAATATGATTTTCATTCAAATATAAAATATTCTAAGAACTTACCTACTCATTTATCAGGGAACTGTTAATTCAAAGTGGAGAATAGAAAATGTGTGTGTGTATGTGTGTGTGAGAGAGGAAAAAGCTTGCTCGCTGAAAAATAAATAAATACTAGTTAAGATTGCAAAGTTTGATAGAGAATAGAAAACTGATGTTTTACACAGCAATATAACAACAACGAAAATCCTTTAAAATTCTTTTCTATTACACTAAAATCATTTGCTGAGGGCCGGAAAGGTAGTACAGCTAGCAGGGTACTTGCCTTGCATGTGGCCCACCCTGATTTGATTCCCTGAACCCCATATGGTCCCTGAGCAGCACCAGGAGTTACCTGAGTGCAGAGCCCTGAGCATCTCCAGGTGTGACCCAAAAACAAAATAAACATGAACAAAAACTAGTTAGACCTAAATCATTTGTATTTATACAGAACAAAAAATAATTTGCAATTTAATAACCTTTTAGACATTGACTACTATTAACACTTCAAATCTTAATCAATAAAACATAATAATCAAACAAAATTATATCCCTTAGAGACAAAACAAGGAAACAATTGATATCAAACAATATACACTTTTGACTTTGGATTATAAGATTCAGATTAATTCTCACAAAGTTTCTTTTACTGAAATTTTTCAGATGAATTGCTTTAGCCATTTGGTCGTGAACAAACAATATAAAGCAACTTATTGTGCGTTGGCTAAAAGGGCAGACTTCGTGAGGTGGTTGGGACATAGGAAATGGGAACAATGGTGTAGGGAAGGTAACTCCTCCACCTTTGGTTGGATTGGTTTTAGAACATTAAAATACCATGAAGAAGAAGGAGGAGGGGGGAGGAGGAGGAAGAAGAAGAGGGGGAGGGGAAATAGGAGGAGGAGGAGAAGAAGGAAAAGAAGGAGAAGAAGATGAAGAAGAAGAAGGAGGAGGAGGAGGAGGAGGAGGAGGAGAGGAGGAGGAGAAGGAGGAGAAGGAAAAGGAGAAGGAGAAGAAGAAGAAGAAGAAGAAGAAGAAGGAGGAGGAGGAGGAGGAGGTAGAGGAGGAGGAGGAAGAGGAGAGGAGGAGAAGGAGGAGAAGGAGATGAAGAAGAAGAAGAAGAAGAAGAAGAAGAAGAAGAAGAAGAAGAAGAAGAAGAAGAAGAAGAAGAAGAAGAAGAAGAAGAAGAAGAAGAAGAGGAGAGAAGAAGAAGGAGGAGGGAGGAGAAGGAGGAGGGAGAAGGAGGAGGAGGAGAAGGAGGAGAAGGAGGGAGGAAGAGAAGGAGGAGGAGGAGAAGAAAAAAGGAGGAGGACTGAGAAGAATGCACCTAGTGTAGAACTTAATCTAAATTTAATTATGTAAATGAGAATAAGCAGTAATACTATATTGTATTAAATAATTTGAATTTCCTTATTTATTACATAGGTTAAAATCATATAGCAATTAATCACTACAAATTGACTTTTATTGCTTTATCTTCTAATAATTCCTTTTCCATGTTTTTATGTTTGTAGGAGGAAGCAATATGAAGTAAATTTGCTATATACCTGCCAAGGTATATAACACTGGGGATCGAGGGACCCTGGGGACACTGGGGTGGGATTGGTATTGCAACATTGTATACCGGAAACAATTTTACTATGAATAGCTTTGAAAATCACAGTCTTAATTAATCGATCAATTAATTAAAAATAAAATTAAAAATTAAGTTTAGTGGCCCACACTGCTGTGATTGCTAGACTGGGTGCTAATGGACTCTAGATGACTAACTCTCAAGGACCCAACCTACATAATACCAGCTGAATCATATGTATAGTAAAATTTGAAAAGTGCTGCCCTAGATAATACTAATAAAAGTGTTTTGACCACATTTTGAAAAATAAAACTCCAATCCATGCTATTCTAGAATCCACTTTCGAAAGTGACCTTTCTCTCATTTTGTCCGCTATGGCAGTATGTATGGGTAACTGTTCCTCACCATGTCTTCTTGCTAGACTTTAAGGACCAAAGGATTCTTGGCCTGGAAACAAATGCAGATGCATCTCAGTCCCCAAAGAATTTGGATGAAAACGTATTAAATCAGGCACACTTCCCAAAAGAGAGACCGCTGGCCTCCAGGAACCAAGCTCATTGACATCTTGCCAGCACTCTGAGAGCATCGGCACTGCTTGCATACATTTGCTTGGGAAATCATTTTCTGTAGGTTGTGTGTGATTGTGTGTGTGTGGGGGGGGGGTGTTGAGGGTGGGGACAGGGCACACTAGTGTTGCGAATGTGCACTGATGGAGGGATGGGTGCTAGAACATTGCATGACTAAGACCCAATCATGAACAGTTTTGTAATGGCCCATCACATGGTGATTCAATAACATTAAAAAAAATTTTTAAGGAAAAAAGAAAGGAATTCATTTTCCTTTTAATTATATGTTTCTGTATTGATAGGTTGGTATGGTTATAAATCTTGAGATATTTGTTTAAAACACAAATGGAAATAAAATTTAAAAACAAAAATGATATTAATGCTTTAACAGACAACTAAACATTTGGAATTGCAACCTTCCAACCAAACAGATGTTCCAAATCTCAGATTAACCTGCAATTGATAATTGTCTGGAGAGAGAGAGAGAGAGAGAGAGAGAGAGAGAGAGAGAGAGAGAGACAGAGACAGAGACAGAGACAGAGACAGAGACAGAGAGACTTAGTGGGTCAAACAGATGGGTCACATGGTCTGGTTCTAAAACAAACCAAAAGCAGACCATCCACATCTACTCCTGAAGGGGATTTCTTAGATCTTTTCTACTTGACACCTCTTTTTTATCCAAAAGCAACATGAAAATTGCTTCAAGAAACACTTTGGTTCTATTTTCAATTAATTTTTGGACCTTATGTGTTCAGAAATATTTTACTGTTGCCCAATTTTTTCACATTCAGTGATACAACTCCAGGTGGGACTTTGAACCACAGTTTAGGATGACCACAGTTTAGGGTGACCACAGTTTAGGGTGACTACAATTAGGGTGACCTACCAACATTCGCTTCTTCCGTGGGAAAACCCACAATTCAGGACTTTTATGTAAGATAGTCTTGTTTCAAAATCTTGTATAGATCAAAAATATAAGTTTCTGGCCTCACACGCTGCTGGGGAAGCTGGAACTTGGCTCTCCCCAGGCTTAGCTCACCATGGGGCTCCCAGGAGGACAGAAGGGTTTTGGGAGTGGGCCCATCACCTCTGGGGGATCCCGGAAGCAGCTGGTTGAGACTCGCCCACCACATTAGCCGCCACCTTCGATGTCCCGAACCCTGCAACATAATCAGCCCACCCGGGAGGGATGCTACCTCAAGACCAGATTAGCCGAGCAAAATGAGTTCGAGCCCAGGTAGGCAGCTCCCAGAAGTGGGAATCACCAGGAATTCATCAGATGGAGCCGGGGCCGGCCCTTCCCCCTCCATTTTGTCTGAGCCTGGTGGCCCCCCCCCCCCAGGAGCTGCCCTGGGGCAGCCAGCCTTAACATGCAGAGCCTCACACTAGGCTGGGGAAGCCAGAACTCGGCTCCTGACCATGGGGCTCCCAGGAGGACAGATGGGTTTTGGGAGTGGGCCCATCACCTCTGGGGGTCCCGAAGCAGCAGGATGAGACTCGCCCACCACACTAGCCGCCACCTTCGCTGTCCAGATGCTGATCATGAGGCCCCCTAAGTTGCACGGCCGCTTTTGGCCGGTGGTCCATCAAACTAGTGGAAATAGTTATGTCCTTTAATGTACTGCATTCTACGATGTGTAGGAAAGTTAGGCGGGAGGGAGAGATGGAGAGGAGAGAAAAGACATACAGAACCCGCCAAGTAGTTGGGGTGTGGGAGGGGAGGGAGGTGGGGACATTGGTAATGGGAGATGGGTTCAGGTGGAGGGATGGGTGTTGGAACACTGTGGAACCATAACTCTACATGAGCATCTTGCAATTGTATGTCTAAAAGTGGTGTAATAAAATTTGAAAAAAAAAAATATATATATATAAGTTTCTAGTTTTGGTTCGGCTCATATGTTAACTCTTCTTTTCTTTTCTTTTCTTTTTTTCCTTTTCTTAATAGAGGCCACTCTGGCCCTGTTCACGGCCACCAAAGCCAACCCTGTAATGCTTAGTGAAGGGGGGAATACAGTTCAGGTCAGACCTATGTCTCTCATAGTCTAGAGATCCATGACCCTAGTCTCTCATGCTAGGCATGTGTTCCACCATTTGAACCACAGTCCTGTCTCAACTGTCCTGTTTCAACCGAAAAGCTAGCTTCACCATGTAGAAGCTCTCTGTTTCGCCCTGCTTCTTCTATAGGGCATGGGGCCCTTCCAGATCTTTCCTGAGAAGTGTCATTAGTAATAGACCCTTTCAGTGCTTGTCACATACTACCCAATGTTATTGACATTTTTGTTAGATTGCAAGTTCCAGAGGAAACACCCAGCTATCAGCAGCATACCACCTAGCAAAATCAAAGTCTTTCAATAAACGTTAGTTGAATCAGAATGCATAAAAATTAGAAGATTGACTAGAGACCCTCTGCTCTATGTCTTCTTTTTCACTTTAAATTATTATGAGCCTGGGCCTGAGAAGTAATGCAGGGGGTTAAAGCATGCAGCTGACTCCAGTTTTACCCAAGCACCACCAGAACTAAGCCTTGATTGCCACCGGATGTGACTCCTCCCCAGTATATTTTTTGTGAACCAAACAGATTTATTTCCTTATAGTTTTGCTTTTTGAGATGAGAGCCTACTACTGAGAGTATACCACTTGCACAGCAGAGCTTGGCAAGCTACCCGTGTCGTATTTGATATGCCAAGAACCAGTATCAATTATAGACTTCATTCCCATGACCTGAAGGAATGGTTTGAGTCTCTTCATGTTCCTGGAGCGAGCTGATGCCCTTGGGCTACACTAGCATGTAACAGAATGTATGGAGATGTTACTGGCGCCCACTTGAGCAAATCAATGAACAACAGGAAGACAAGTGATACAAGTGACACAAGTGATAGTTTTGTTGCATCTAAACGTAGGCTCCAACGGAATATCACATAATTAAGAAATAATTTAAATAACGACTTCATGTCTCCCCACCCCTTGCCCCCTACTTCCCTCTTCTCTATGAATGTTGTTTCAATGTTTTTTTTTAATTTTGAAAAATTTAATTAAAGACCCATGAGTTATAATGTGATTGCTAGTTGAGTTTTGGGCATATATTTCAATACCAGTCCTACCACCAGTGACACCTTCCCTCCACCAGTGTTCCCATAGTCTATCCAATACCAATCCTACCACCAGTGACAACTTCCCTCCACCAGTGTTCCCATATTCCATCCCCACCCCCAACCCTTCTATCACCTTTCTTTGTTTTTTTTTTTTTTGGGTCATGCCCGGCAATGCTCAGGGGCTACTCCTGGCTCTGCATTCAGGAATTACTCCTGGCAGTGCTCGGGGACCATAAGGGATGCCGGGACCGAACCCGGGCTGGCACAGGCCGGCCGCGTACAAGGCAAACGCCCTACCCACTGGGCTATCGCCTCCGCCCTCTATCACCCTTTTGATGTTGGTTGGGGAGGGAGTGTCACACATTGAACCACAGGGCTCTTGGGAGTTCACACTTGCTCTTTGGGGTCATACCCTTCATCTGTGGGGTTTGCACAAGGTCTGGTTGTTGTGCACTCTGAGGGGTGCACACTTTGGCGGTATTCAGAGATCTTTGGCCAGCAGTGCTTCCTTTCATTGTGGTGGTCACTTGCACACACCAGGTTGCAGAAGTGGCTGGAATTTTCCTTATTGCACAGGAATCTCAAGACAGCCAAGCTGAGAGGTCAACACTCAGCTCCTGTGGCAATAAGGCAGTTTATGGAACCTTCTGCCCAAGAAATGGCTCATGCTCAAAATAGGCATGGCCTCTCCGAAAGGTAAATATATTCCTCCATCAAATTCACAATGGGTTAAGAGAAGCTAAAGGTGTGTGAGGACAGATATATCCCCTGGCCTTCTACAGCTGGCATTCGCAGAGGGCAAGCATGCATAAGAACAAAAAGTTCTGTATCTCATAGAAAATGTTCACAAAGTTTGTTCAAACATAAAAGATGCCTGCCTCCAGCAAAGAATTTCCTCAGAAAACAACTTTTGTTTGATGTTCTGAATTTCATTTGAAGAGGAAATAAACAAAATTTAATAATACCCAAACCAACATACTTAAGAGAGTGTAGACAATGGAAGAAATTTTTTTTTTGGGGGAAGGCATACCCAGTGGTACTCAGGGGTCACTCCTGCCGCATTCGGTGGACCATATGGGGAGCAAGTATCAAACCTGGATTGGCCACACACAAGGCAAGCCCCCTACCCGCTGTACTCTCACTCCAGCCATGGCACAACAGTAAGAACTTTTAAAATAAAAGAGCTACCAACAGAAATTCAGAATATCTGAATTTCACACCAGCACATAATTTTCTAAAATTAGGTTAAGTACACTTCAAAGCAACTGAATTCAACTCAAATATGATGGAGTTCCTTCATCCGTAATATTTTACTAATTGTTTCTACAAAAGGAAACTGTCTTTCATGTGTAAGATTGTTAAAGTTATCCTCGCATTGATTTAAAAGTCAAATATTCATGTCATATGACAGGTTGGACCTGTTAGGAAAATATCAGCTAATCATGTTGGTTGATAATCCTGAGGATTCTTATTTTGTCTTTGGGTCACACTTGGTGATGCCTGGGGATCCCAGCAGTGAGCCTCTAGGAGAATTGGAGCAGAGCACAGGAGACCATGGGGTGCCAGAACTGAATCTAGGTCTCCCACATGCGTATGCACTCCAGTTTTGTGAGCTATTTTCCCAGCTCTCTTGAGTACTATTTCTTAATTTCTTTAACAACATGATTTCTAAGAAATATGAAATACGCCTTTAAAAAATCCCTTTTTCCCCTGTGCTCATCTTTAAAAGAAAACTAGTTTCTTCTTTGGACTTTTCCAAAAAATGCTTTTATGCAATGCAACTAGCACCTGCTCATATATTTTTTTTCCTCCAAGGGTTGGGAGAAAACCTGTGGCATACAGAAACGTTTCCATGCAGTTTTGGAAGCAATCCAGTTATTAAAGGCGGAACTGCAGAGAAGGGGAGGGGGAGGGGTATTCTTTTCAGTACTGTAAAGTTTGGTTTTCTGTGAAGAATCTCATCAAACTGAATGTGTTATGAATTTTAAATATATTTGGTGCTAACAGGGAAAAAAATAAGTATGCTGTCCTTTCTAGTAGACTTGTCTCTAGATGCGTGTGGTCATTACCTTGGCAACTCTTACAAATGGCAACTGACGTCAAGAGAAGAGGAAAAGCACCACTGAGAACACACACTCCATGCATTATGGATAATTCTATGGACTTAGAATTCTCGGACTCCTGCAAGCACGAACTAGCAAGCACAGACAACCTTCCCTTTTCCAAATCTCCTTTATTAACTTTTTAAGGGCTTAGAGATCTGAGAAGTTCATCTTTGTGATTTAAATAGAGGGAAAATGGTATTTTCTTTTAAAGGTTTTAAAGGAAAATACAGCTCTGCTATTACCTTAGGTTTTCTGCTTGACCATAACTGCTCAGCCCATTAAAAATATTCACCGTTGGGCCAGGGAGATGGCTCAAAAGGCTGGAGCTCAAGCCCTGCATGCAGGAGCCCTGAGTTCAACCGCAGCACTGCAGAGGCAGCCTAGAGCCCTGAGTTCAACCGCAGCACTGCAGAGACAGCCTAGAGCCCTGAGTTCAACCGCAGCACTGCAGAGACAGCCTAGAGCCCTGAGTTCAACCGAGCACTAGCGATCACCCGCAGACCGAGCCCCAACTGAGACAGCCGAGCCCGAACCCAACGAACAGCCTAGAGCCCTGAGTTAACCCCGCACAGCCTAGCCCTGGTTCAACCCACAGCCAACCCCGCCTGTTCACCCAACAGCCTAAGCCCTGATTCAACCCCACACTGGACAGCCTAGAGCCCTGAGTCAACCCCGCATTGAGACAGCCGAGCCCAGTCAACTGCACTGAGAGACAGCCTAGAGCCCTGAGTTCAACCGCAGCACTGCAGAGACAGCCTAGAGCCCTGAGTTCAACCCCAGCACTGCAGAAGCAGCCAACAACAGCCCTGAGTCTCCAAGAGCAGGATGGGCGTAGCCCCAAGACAAATAAACAAAAGAAAGCTTAACCCAGGGAAATCTCAAAATCAAACAGCACCTTCAGGGCCGGCCAGAGAGATAGCCCAGCGGGTAGGGCATTTCTCTTGCACGGCCGCCAGCCTGTGCTGGCCTGGGTTCGATCCCGGCATCCCATATGGTCCCCCAAGCACCGCCAGGAGTGACTCCTGAGTGCAGAGCCAGGAGAAACCCCTGAGCATTGCTGGGTGTGACCCAAAAAAGCAAAAAAAAAAAAAAAAAAAAAAACCAGCACCTTCCTTTA
This sequence comes from Cryptotis parvus, assembly GCA_021461705.1. Classification (NCBI taxonomy): domain Eukaryota; kingdom Metazoa; phylum Chordata; class Mammalia; order Eulipotyphla; family Soricidae; genus Cryptotis; species Cryptotis parvus. Next base: position 12,118 of record JAJIBD010011205.1, read on the forward strand.
ATTTGAAAGTATTTCCCCAACACCTTATTTCAAAGTTCAGTCGAAGACATTGAAAGAATTTTGAGGTAAACTCCGATATACACATTCCCCAGAGTCTTCTTTTACAATTGTGCTTGTTCTTTCACTCCCTTACCTAGACCTTAATCCTTAATCTAATTTTGTTGTAGTTTTTTCATGGCAGGCAATAGTATATGTCCCCTTTAGCATGCAGAGCTTTACTAGAACGCAATATTGATTTATAGGTTTTATTTTGATATAACATTTATAATGAAATGTAACATCTTAGACATCTGTTGGTGACTTTTGCAAAATGCAGTTATGTGTATAACCCAGGTCCCAGTCAATATAGAGCAACTCCCCAGGCAGTTCCTAACGGCCTCTTCCTCTCCAGTTCCCAGCACTTAGCCTCCACAGACCACCACTCCTTTTTTTTAAGTATTTTATTATACTACCGTGAGATAAACAATTACAAAGATGTGCAATTAAAAAGTTCATATTTGGGTTTTGGTCATACAGTGTTCCAGCACCCGTCCCTCCACCAGTGCCCATCTCCCACCACCAACGCCCCCGGTTCCCCCCCCACCCCCAGCCCTCCTCCATGGCAGGATCTTTATTTCTTTCCCTTTCTCTCTCTTTCTCTTTTCCTTCCCTTCCAGACTATGGATTACAGAACATACATTAAAGGGTTGTCATGTGTATCTTTTGCCTGTATTTAATGCTCAGTTCTAGGTTGGTATTAGTACCCTCAACAATTGTTAGCACACTGTTCCATTTTCTGTCTTACCTAGCCTCTGACTCCCACACGCTTGTGATAATTTCCACCTTTGACAAGACCTCCTAATACATGTTTCACTTCACCTTGGATATTGGTGTCATAATATGTACACATATATATTTATGTCATGCAAATAAATGCAGTCATTCTGTATCTGTCTCTCTCCTTCTGGCTAATTTCACTCAACATAGTCTTCTCCATGTCCATCCATTTATAGGCAAATTTTATTACTTCATTTTTCCTAATAGCTTCATTTTTCCTAACAGTATTCCATTGTATAGATGTACCAAAGTTTCTTTATTTAGCCATTGATTCTCGGGCACTCTGGTTGTTTCCAGATTCTGGCTATTGTGAATAATGCCGCTATGAACATAAAAGTAGGGATAGTGTTTCCGCCATGCGTATTTTTGGCATCCCAGAGTAGATTCCCAGGAGTGGTATGGCTGGGTCAAATGGGACTTCAATTTCTAGTCTTTGGAGGAATGTCCATATTGTTTTCCAGAAAGGCTGTACCAGCCGGCATTCCCACCAACAATGGATGAGAGTCCCCTTTTCTCCACATCCACGCCAGCACTTGTTGTTCTTGCTCTTTTGAATATGTGCCAGTCTCTGCACCACTCCTCTTTATAAGAGCCTTGTATCGAGGGATACTTACTTCTTTTTATATCGGGGAAGAGGGTCTAAGGAGTGATTTGGGCCACACTTGGCTGTGATCAGGGCTTATTCCTGTCTCTTTGCTCAGAGATCACTCCTGGAGGTGCTTGGGGGACCATATAGGGTGTTAGGGACCAAAGCTGGGCCAGAGCACGCAAGGCAAGCATCCTACCTGCTGTACTAGCTTCTCTCTAGCCTTGCAGATCTTAATTTCAAAGATCTCACTTCCTTGAACTGCCCCAACAACATTGGTTTTCCTTCCAATTATAAGCCCCCATGTTCAGTAAATGTAGTCCGAGAGTGCTCAGTATTAATTTTGTTCTGTTAATGCCTGCTCCCTGACCATGTCATCTCATTGTGCCTTCTCCAGCAATAAATGGCAAAAGCAAGGCAGTCAGTATAATTTCAAGACCAGGGACAAAATGAAAATGCAAAGCTGTCACTCAAAATGAGCTAAAAATTTTAAGACAGTGACAGCAAAGCATTAAACTAAGTATAAGACCCTTCTAAACACAAAGGTGTGCTGAAATCTTTTTCTCCTCCACAGCAGTGCTTTGGAGGCTCCCAACCTTTGTCACTCAGGGTGGTGGTTGTGGTATTTGGAGCTGGTATTTGCTGGTAGGGATTGCAGGTGGTGTTGGAGATCAAATCAGGGCCTCTCGTATGCAAAGCATATACTCACTTTGTAACACCCATCCCACTCCATTGAACTATTTCTATGACCCTAATGACAATGTTTTTTCTTTTGCTTTAGTTGCACAGGATGAAAATCCTCTGGTTAAAGTATTGGCGTGACCCAATGAATCCAAGTGTCCATCAGCCACTAACAACATCCAAAGTGATATGTAGGTGTACTTCTGACTCATAGTATTCTCTTAGCGACTGAATGATGAGAGTAGGCCCAGGACATGATAAAGCATCAAGGCTGTGGGCAGTAAGGGGGTACTCTGTGATTCCATCCATTAGATCAATCTCTATAGAGTGATAACCATATACATGTTTAAATAAAATCTATCACAGGATGTCAGTCTGGTGGATGGCTCCACTGGAGACCACTGGTTACAGATTAGCCCAGTCCTGGGCTATTGAATGTGAATGATTTTTTTCTCATTTGCTTATTCCCCTGAGCAAGTCCAAAGTAGGCTAGTAACCCAGCTCGAAAATCAGAACTGTTCCCTGTGACTTTTCTGTGTGGAATCATAGAAGCAGGTCATCCCACTGTCCTACAAAGCTCCCCATGGTCTTCATTCTGATATGGGTATCACTATACAGGAGCCTTAAATTGCTTTAAGACTCTAATTTGGGGTCACACCCAGCAGTGCTCAGGCTTTCTCCTGGTTCTGCTCTCAGGATTACTTCTGGTGGGATTCAAGGGACCAGATGACAGCTAGGGATCAACCTAAGTTGACCATGTGCAAGACAAATGATTTGCCTGCTGTACTAGTGCTCTGATCCCGAGTTGGCTTGCTTTGGTTCAGTTTGGTGCTCGGGTGTTCTAGCTCAGCATTGGAGACTCACTCCCAGAGGTACTTTGGGGTTTGTCTGCCAGCGCTTAAGGAGCTATGACACGGCAGGAACCAAACCGGGCTCTAATTACTTTCCTAATTCAGTGGTACTATTTTTCTACATCTATTGTCCTCTTTTTATGGATGGCTACAAACTTTCAGTTATTAAATGACATTATTTTTTAAGAGCAGTTGAGGTCACAGTAAAATTGAGCAGAAAATATAGTTGCCATATACCTTTGGCTATACACACACATACATAGCATCTCTCGCTCCAACCTTATTCACTACAGTGGGGTTTTATTATAATCAATGAACCTATGTTGCTGCCAAACTCTGTATTTTGCATTAGAGTTGACACTCGATGTTGCATACTCAATGTTATCAACCAGTGCGGAATGGCTTTCTACAATGTAGAAAGTAGAATTCACCATTACAGTATAATTCACCATACTTTCACTGTACCAAAAATCCTCTGTGATTCACCTATTAATTTCTCCCTCTCTTTTACTCCCCTGTGATCAATGATGCTTTTATTATCTCCATAGCGCACCCTTTCCTAGAATGTCAGAGTTGGAATTATATACTGACTTCTTTAAATTCTTTTCTTTCACTTAGTATATTATATGCACTTAATATATATATTTAAGTGTTCTTCATATTTTATCATAAGTTGATAATTCATGTCTTTTTAAGTACTGAATAATATTCCACTGTCTGGATGTATCACAGTTTAACCTGTAAATCTAATGAAGATTTTCTTGCTTGCTTTCAAGTTTGAGGCTGGAGCAGCTAATTTGTGGAATGCACCTGGTATGATTCCTGCCACGGCACAGTTTCTTGAGCACTGGCAGGCAAACCCCAAAGCACCTCTGGGAGTGACTCTCCAATGCTGAGCTAGAACACCTGAGCATCACTGCTAGCACCAAACTGAACCAAACCAAACCAACTCTTGAGATCAGAGCACTAGTACAGCAGGCAAATCATTTGTCTCATGCATGGTCAACTTAGGTTAGATCCCCAGCACACCATCTGGTCCCCTGAATCCCACCAGAAGTAATCCCTGAGAACAGAACCAGGAGTAAGCTCTGAGCACTGCTAGGTGTGACCCCAAAATAAAAACAAACAAACAAACCCAAAAAACTCTGTAAGGGCTAGTGGCGAGGTGCGCTTCAAGTGGTAGAGCATGTGCCTTATGCGTGTGTGAGGCCCTGAGTTCAATCCCTAGATGTGTTATAAACTCTGAACTCTAAGTTGCTTGAATTCTTGGGAGCTCAGCTTCTGTGCAAATCTACTGATACATGATTATGTAGAATAGAAATTACCAAGGAAAGCATACATAGGAGGCACACATTGCTCTTTTGTAATTAATCACAGGTATGATGCTGTGAATACAGTTGAAACAGGAACTATTGCATATTTATTATTGATGGTTGGTACCTAAATTAATATCCAATATACAGTAGCAGCTCATGAGATTTTTTCTTGATAAATAAATGCCTTTATAAAAAATGGTTTACTGTGGTACAGTTATACTATGCTTGTGGTGCATGAAGGAAGGCCCCTTTACAGAACTGACAACTGATTCCTTGAATCGCCCATAATGCCCTTGATTATGTCTTTGTATGTTACATAATGCCTGGATGTGAATGTATTTCTTCTTCTTCTTTTTCTTCTTCTTCTTTTAAAGCAGAATTGTTTTGAGAAGATGACAACATACACTGCAGAAACAAAGACTAAGGATTTTAGCCACTTGGGCTCTGGGGCCATCAGATAAATGTGTTAGTACTTTTACATTCTCAATGATCCTCTTTGTTTAAAGTGTGAAGCTGCTATTCAGGAATATCTTGGTGCCATTCCCGAAAGCATGCTTTGTGCGATCTGTAAGTTTTTGCAAAGGCTGTTGACTATTTGTAGCCTCCATATTAGTGTGCTTAAGTAATTTAAGTCTCTTGATCCTAGCTAGCATAGGTGAAAAAAAAATCACCTGCTTCTACACAGTGGAGTTTGAATCCTGGCTGTGCTAATTTCTCAAGATGTAATTTTGTGAAAGATCCTAACTGCCTTGAATATTAGTTTTATCATTTATAAAATAGCACTAGTGGTATAGCTGATACTCATAGCTGTGAGAGCAATGACAAAACATTGATAGAATTTATTTGTAATTCCAAAATCAGCACCCAGTATTTTGACAGTGATTATGAGCAAATGCAAAGTCAAGAAAAAGTAATGACTCTCCTCCAAATTTATGGGCTAGAAAGATATTATTCGAGACAGAGGGGCTTTTATTGCATGAGGCCAATATCAATTTGATCTCTAGTACTGCATATGGTCCCCAAACACTGCAAGGGGTCACTTCTGAGCACAGAGGAAGAAATATCCCTTGAATACTGCTGAATGTGGTCCAAGACAAAAAAAAAAAAGAGAGAGAGAGAGAGAGAGAGAGAGAGAGAGTGAGAGTTATCTTCCATGCATGTTGATTTCTTTTTTTTTTCTTTTGCTTTTTGGATCACACCAGGCAATGCTCAGGGGTTACTCCTGACTCTGCATTCAGGAATCACACCTGGCGGTGCTCAGGGGACCATATGGGATGCCTGGGGATCGAACCTGGGTCAATCCCCAGGTTGCAAGGCAAACGCCCTACCAGCTGAACTATTGCCTCGGCCCCAATTCATGTTGATTTCTAACAAGATGTTTTGTCTTGTTTAAGCTTGTACCACAAATAAGTAATATTTGTATGGTCTAATTGGTACTATATGCTTTCATTTTTTTCACTATTTTTTTTTGCTATTTCACTATTTAAAAATTACTCTCAGGCTGGGGGTAGGTGGTTGGTAGTAGCAGGAGGGTTTAAGGGTACATTGGTGGTAGGAAATGTGCATTGGTGTAGGGTACATTGGTGGTAGGAACAGTGTGTGACTGAAACCCAATCATGAACAGCTTCCTAGCTGTATGGTACATTGAGTCAATAAAATAAATTTTTTAAAAATTACTCCTCACCCTCCATCTTAGAGCTGTAAGGTTTTGTAGTATTCCTAAATACAAGGACATTGTGTTGCTTATGGAGAAAGAACATGTCCTAAAATAGCTTTGTTCAGGCACAAATTATTGAGCAGTTAGCTGTAAATTTGATGTGAATATTTTCATGATATATAAGGTGGCTTTAAGCAGAAAATCACAAAAGAAAGTTTAAGTATGCATACATTAATGCAAACTTTGTCATCAGGAGCTAGAGTTTCCTTAACAGGCTGAGTTCCTGCTTTGCATAGTGAATACCTAGATTCAATCCCCAGAACTACATATTTCCCCTGAGTACCATTGAGAGTGAAACAGAGTTGGGAGCAACTCCAACCATTCTTCTATATGATCCCAAAACCCCCAAATTAAAAAAAAGATTAAAATACAGGAAATATTGTCATCAGAGTCTGTGGGAATTTTTCTTAGGAGCAATGTTTGGTCTTGACTAATTCTGTGTCTTTGGTAAATTTTCAAAGTATTTTCAAGGTTCAAATTCGGGTCTACCGTAAAGTTCTCATTTGACTGTAACAATCTCTTGACTTATCTCAGTTCTCTATAGAGTTGCACTCAGAGATACTGAGAGTTAATATTTTGACATATTAATCTGGGGAAAACCCAATATGGCCCATGCCTTGACCTACACCTTATATACTCCAGTGAGCCAAACTGGCTCCCTTATTATTCCCCAGGAGTAACTGCTCATAAAATCAAATTCTTTCAGCAGCTCCTTTCTACATGTGTAAGTTGAATCGACCTTTCAAAGACCAGCATGTGAAGGACTGCTTCTTTTCTGTGTTTCAGTTCTCTTCTCTTTGTTGTTGTTGCAATGACCAGTTATTGTACATACGTGGTTGTGGCATTACCGGAGGACCCACTCATGTAGTTGTGGTGTTGGAACACATTGCGCTTGTAGTGTTTTCTAGGGGCTTCTGTGGCGCTCAGGTGCTTAGTGAGGTAACAGGAGGATTTCTCAAACAGAAGAATTTCTGGAACCAAGTCTGGCACATGGGGAAGGACTGGGCATTAAACCCGCTGTCTCTGTCTCTCTCACACTTGCAAAGAAGGCACCTTTGGCCATGGAGACATTTCCCCTGAACCCCCACGGAGGAATGTCTTATGAACTCCTCACCAAGTTACAATGAACTCTTTAAGGTGGGCTTTCGCTTGCTCTGGCTGTGTCCCTCTAAGAAGAGAAAATTTGGACACAGACAAGAGTGTATACAGAGGAAAGACTGAAGAGAGACATCGATTTCCTTCTAGAATACAAGAATAGAGGCCTCAGGAGAAATCAATCTTGTTAATATCTTGCCCATGAACATCTCAGCCTCCAAATCAATCAAAAAATGTTTATCAGCTAGTCAATGTATGGTATTATCCTGTTTTATTTATTCTTGCCCAATTCTTGCCCAATGGGGCAGGCAGTTCCATGCGAGGGCCTAAGAACACAATAGTGCTGGACCCTGCTATGCTGATGATTACCTGCTACTCCTGCAGTGCTCAGGACCTCCAGGGCATGCTGGAAATGCTTACGGACCCTGTAGTGTAGGGGATTAAGTTGGGGTTAGTCACATGCAGGTCATACACCAGAATCCTGTACTATTTCTCAGGTCCTTATGTTTTGTGTGTGGGTTTTTTTTTTTTTTTTTTTTTTTGGGTCACACCCGGCAATGCTCAGGGGTTTCTCCTGGCTCTGCACTCAGGAATAACTCCTGGCAGTGCTTGGGGGACCATATGGGATGCCAGGGATCGAACCCAGGACGGCATGGGATGGCCGCGCGCAAGGCAAACGCCCTACCCACTGGGCTATCGCTCCGCCCCTGTTTTGTGTTTTAATAGAGGCCACACACCACAGTACTCAAGAGCTACATGGTGCCAGGATTGAACTCAAAGCTTTGCCTATGCTATAGGCCTGTCCTCTGCACCTGAACTAGCTCCCCAGCCCTGTGGTAATTTTTAATAATAGCCCAGTTGGATTAAGTTATCAGCTATAGTTAATGTGAATACCTGACCTTCTTAGAGAGGGTTAATGTGACTTAAGCTGTGTTTCAGAAAAGGAACTGAAATCATCTTCAGAAGAGAAGGAGCTAAACCTGAGAGGAGCAGCACCTCCCTTGGGTGGGGGTGGGGAGGATTATTGCTGCTGGGGATAATTCTACATCGAACTTGGGTGTAATGCCTGGGTAGGCCCTGGTACAGAAACCCCTTCAGGGTAGGAATGGAACCAGAAGGCCAAAGGGCCAGGAGAACACGCCAGTAAAGCAGTGATATTTAGTGCCCTGAGACCTCTTACAACAGTGTGCTTGAGACGCTCAGTGGGGCCTTGTGAATTAAAAAAAGAATTAGGGGGACCTAGAAGACTTTGCGTCACCAATGGTTGCTGAGAATAACATGCACTATTTTCAAGTGTGCCTAGGATATCATTGGGCATATGAAATACTAAAATTCAACTAGTGAATCTAGGGCTGGAAAGATAGTACAGGGGGTAAGTTGCTTGCATGAGGCTAACCTTGGTTTGTTCCCTGGCGCTGCACAATTGCAACCGCCCCCCCACCCTCATCCCCAAGCACTGCTGAAGTGAATCTGAGCATAGAGTCAGGAGTAAACCCTGAGCACAGCCGGATGTGTCTGAACACCCCCCCCCCATTTGCCCCAACCCCACCCCCATTGTGGGTTATCTAGTATGAGCAGGCATCTGGTTAGGAGCTGATGTGTGTGCCTGGACAAGATGTGGTGACCTGGGATGAAGAGGTGGAATAGGAGCTAAGGCACTCGAATGGAATATGCCCATGTCAGCTGACCCTGGTTGAGTCCCTGGTACCACATATAGTTCCCTGAGCACCGCCAGGTGTCACTCCTGAGCACAGAGTCAGGAACAGGAAATTGAGACGCTACAGGTAAGGCCTTCAAACTAAGGGGCAAATAAAAATATGCAGCAACCCAAAAATTACCTCAATTTGTGTCTTTTCACTTTATGTTACTTTTGGCAATCTGGAGTCTGATCATAGAAACGAAACTGAGGGGCTGGAGTGATAGTCCAGCGGGTAGGGCATTTGCCTTGCACGCAGTCGACCCAAGTTCGATCCCCTGGCATCCCATATGGTTCCCCAAGCACCGCCAGGAGTACGCTCTGAGCACAGAGCCAGAAGTAAGCCCTGAGCATTGCCAGGTGTGATCCAAAAAGAGAAAAAAAAAAAAGAAACTGAGATAATGACTGCATAAATCTACAAAGAAAGTCAATAGAAGCTTGGGGCCAGAGAGATAGAACTGTGGGTAAGGTGCTTGTCTTGCACATAACTGACCCAGATTTGATCCCCAGCACCTCAAATGATCCCCTGAGCACCTCTAGGAGTAATCACTAAGCACAAAACCAGGAGTCAGCTTTGAGTACTACAGAGTGTGTGACCCCAAACACCAAAATAATATTAATAACGATAAATATAAAGTACAAAGAAATATCTTTGTAATAATGAGAGTATAGTTTGGAGAGGCATTGTAAGATGATATTTACAGGACAGAGCAACTAATTGGATCTGAAAGTTCAGAGAGTTAAATGAAATAGACTAAAGCAACTCAGAATTCTAAATCTTGATCAGCAAAATACTTCCACTTTTGGGGGCCGGAGCGATAGCACAGTGGGTAAGGCATTTGCCTTGCATGCGGCCCACCCGGTTCGATCTCCGGCATCCCATATGGTCCCCCAGGCACCGCCAGGAGTAATCCCTGAGCATTGCCAGGTGTGACAAAAAAAAAAAACAACTTCCACTTTTGGACATGTTGCCCTTTGGGATGCATTTTCAAATGGAAGACTGAATGGAAAAGTCTAGCAGGCCAAGCCTGGAACAGACAGATTTCAGAGTTATTTCCCCAGGGGTTACAGATAAGGCTGAAGGAATGAAAGTGATATGTCAAGAATGTGCACTGGAAGGGTAAGAGAGGTGGACGCAGTGAAGAGCTGTTCCCAGGCTGCTCTAAGAGGAAGTGGAGACGCAGGAGTGGTCAGAGATTGAAGAAGTAAACCCAGATGTGAAAGCCAAAGTCGAAGAAGCAGATGATGTGGTTACTTTGGAAAGAAATGGGCAGATGGAAAGAGAGGAATGCAGTGAAGGTGGAGGCAGCACAGGAGAGATGAAGTTTGATTTCAGAGCAGTGAAAGATTAGCCTCGCCTTTAGTGAGAGAGAAAAAGTTAAAGAATGTAGATGTTTGGGGGAAAACACAAGAGAAATATAAATAGGAAGTAAATAAAGTTTCATAAAGGACAGCTGACTCCTGGGGAGCAGAGAGATATACAGTGGGTAGGACACTTGTCTCCAAGTGGTCAACCCAGATTTGATCCCTAGCACCCCATATTGACCCCCTGAGTGCTTCCAGGAGTAATACCTGAAAACAGAAATTGGAGGAAGGCCAGAGCACTACGGGGTATGACCCTCCCCACAGCCTCCACCAAAATACTGCTGATCCAAACGAAAATTAGTTGATATTCTATAGCAGAGAAGTATATGGGAAAAGGACATGGCTTCCTGATACTTCCTTTGGTGGTTGACAGTTGTTTGAGTCAGCACCATTTTGGATGCAAGTAACAGACTAGACTTAAAAAAGAAGTTTTTTGGGGGTGGAACAGCAAGTAGGGTGTTTGCCTTGCATGGGACTGACCAGGTATGATCTCCAGCATCCCGTATATTCCCCTGAGCACCACCAGCAGTAATTCCTGAGTGCAGAGCCAGGACTGGGCCCTGAGCATCACCGGGTGAGACCCAAAAAATTTAAAAGTTCTCTTGTATTTTATTATTTTTCTTTAGTTTATTTTCTTTCTTTATTTTTTTTTTGGGGCACACCAGGGAATGCTCAGGGGATACTTTGGGGGGAGCACACCAGGGAATGCTCAGGGGATACTTCTGGCTCTGCACTCAGTAATGCTCTTGGCATTGCTTATGGGACCATATAAGATGTTAAAATTGAACATGGGCCAATTTAAAACCAAACCACAAAAAATATCATTAAAATGCTTCTCGTCTTTGTTTATCCCGCTTCCTAAACAACTAATCGCAGTTGTAAGAATATAGTCTCTTGCTTTAGCAAACATATATAAAAATAACAATTTTCCAATCAAATCCCTAGTCTTGACAACAATGATCCCAACTTGGACAATGTGCCCAGTTCTGGGCTCGTAATTGGGACTAATGGATGTGCTATTTTCATTGGCCGCATCTAAGTCAGACACTCACCCTCAAAGCCATGACTCACGTGGATCACATGGGGTAGTTTGGCAAAGAAACACTAGTCAGGCAAAACAACTAGGCTCGCCATAACTTGAGAACATGAGTGGAGAAAATAGATGACAGGATTGGAATCTGTTAGAAAAGATTGTGCTATATATCACTGTATCACTGTCTTCCCATTGATCATCGATTTGCTCGAGCAGGCACCAGTAACATCTCCACACATCCTGTCACATGCTAGTGTAGCTCAAGGGCATCTGCTCGCTCCAGGAACATAAACAGCCTCAAACCATTCCATCAGGTCATGGGAATGAGGTCTATAATTGTTACTGGTATTTGGCATATCAAATACGACACGGGTAGCTTGCCAGGCTCTGCCGTGCAGGTGGGATACTAAGTATACAACAGGAATTCTATGAGTCCAAGCATGGTGCTTTCATCATTAGGGCAGTGATTAAATGAGGCTCACTGGCAGAGAGATAGTATGGAGGGGAGGGCACCTGCCCTGCACACAGCAGACCATGGTTCAATTCCTGGCACCCCATGTAGTCCTCCAAGTCCTTCAGGAGTGACCCCTAGGCACAGATCTAGGATTAAGCCCTCAGCACTGCTGGGTACAGCCCAAAAACCCAACAAATAATAGAAGTTTCACTGCAGTGCAATTTCCAGTCGCCCAGATTGGGAACCATCAGCACCTAATGGCAGAGATGTGCTTAGGGGAAGTTAGGGTCTGAATCCAGAACTGGGTTCTGGATTCAGAACCCAGTGACACCAGGACAGTAATGGTGGGAAGAGTCTTGAGCAAACCCTCTCAGCTCAAATGGTTGAACAAAAATAATTTCTTTTTTCTCTTGATAACTATTTACTGTTGGTTAGCTGGGGCCACATTCTTCACTCATCTTCACTCACATGGTACTGGTGGAGGTGCAGGCCATAGAACAGAGAATATAAACAATGAAATGTCTTCTAAAGCTCCTACCTGGAAAAGAAACTTCCATCATTTTTTCACATGTCACTATTAAAGCATAAGGGACAGAGAGGTAGATCCTCCCATAGTTGGGATCTAAACACATACTATTCAGAGGCTTTTGGGCATTGGAAAATTTGCCCGCATCTATAAGCTTTGCCTTTGACTGAGATTATGGAGGAGACAGGTCAGTACCCACAGAGTCAGATGGAAACAGGACATATGTCACGGGTCAGGAGATATTTTCACAACTTTTCCCTTTGATACTTTTCTTCTTTGCCCCACCACTCTTCTCAAGACCGTATCTTCTTTCCAGAAGGCAGCCCAAATTATTCACTCATACTTCCTTATCCCCACCTTTTCCAGTAAAATCTATGGAATTTCACTCTATATTCCTTGATAATTTTAGAGTATCTGTCCTTCTCTTTACCTTGTCTACCAGCATCCAATCTACGCCAACAGACATATATGACTTTCCAAAGTCTAACCTTACAATGTTTTGTTTGTCTGTTTGTTACATCACACCCAGATGCACTCAAGGATCACTCCTGACAGGGTGCTGGGGATTGAACCTGGGTCAGATGCATGCAAAGCAAGCTGGCACCTTACTGTCTCTCCCCACTGAATACAAAGTTCTCATTGCCCAGATGGAAACCCCAGTTAAAAGTCAGGCACAGGAGACATGAAATGGATAGAGTTAAGCTAAGAGTGAATGAGCAGAGAAGATTCACAGTTATATTATTAAGGAAATGAATAACTGCAGAAACATTTTCACAAATGCCATTTTTTGTCTTCTTCCTTTTTTTTTCCTTTTTGGGTCATACCTGGTGATGCTCAGGGGTTACTCCTGGCTGGCTCTGCACTCAGAAATTACTCCTGGAGGTGCTGAGGGACCATATGGGAAGCCAGTGATTGAACCCAGGTTGGCTGCCTGTAATGCAAATACCCTTCCTACAATATTATCTCTCTGGCTCCTGCAAGTTGTTTATTATATCTCTTCATTTTATAGACCATAAATTTGGAGAGGATGTGACTGGAGAATTATGTCTCTCTCTCTGTCTCTGATATTTTTGACTCTGTGTGTGTGTGTGTGTGTGTGTGTAGGGGGGTAACACCCCCAGTTGTGCTCAGGGCTAACTCCTGGCGGTGCTCAGGGGACCATATGCAGTGCCAGGGATTGAACTTGGGTTGGCTGTGTGCAAGACAAGCACGCTAACTGCTTCACTATCTCTCTAGGCCCTTGTCTTTTTTTCATGGGTATATTTTTATACTTTCATTTTCAAAACAGAAAATACTAATGATGTTTTTCCTGAAGTGCATTAACACAGGGAAAATTATCAGAGATAACACAGGAAAATTATCAAGAAAAGCATTGAAGTAACTAGATTAGGACATCATCTGTGGTATAGAAGGAATAATGGTAACTCCAAATATAAACAAATTCTTATCTCTGAATTTATCTCTTCCCATGGCAAAAAGGATTTGCAGACATGATTAATGATAAAACCTTGAGATTGGGAGATTATCCTGGATTATCCGGAGAGTCAATGGAATCAGCAGGGTCTTTACACAACAGAGGCAGGAGGGTGATAGAGACGGAAATCTGTTCGCAGAAGCACCACAGTGTGATGTGGGGCCATAAGCCAAGAAAAACTGGTGGCTTCTAAAAATTAGAAAGGGCAAGGAAAGGGGTACCTGACCTACTTTTTGAACCTCCAGAAGAGACATCGCTCTGAGGACCCCTCGATTAATTCTCTTAAGGCAAAGTTTTCTATTTTGTTGACTAAGTAGACAAGTTGACTACCTTCAGGAGACAGAGAAAAAAAATGCATTCTCACTGTTCTAAACTATTTAGTGGTGTTTATCATAGCAGCAATAGAAAATGAATACACATTTTTAGGAGCTGATTAAGAGGAATCCAGGCTCTAACTATCAAAGGTCAGGAAAAGGAAAAAGGAGAAAAAATGAGGGCTAGAGTTAGATAACAAAAATAACACAGTCTTCTTATCACTCTTGTTTCTGATCTTTAAAACTTAACAAAAGTTAAAGCCAACTTCTCTTGGGATAAAAAATAAAATATGCAATGACCCTAGGAAACAAATTCCAGTTGTTTAGAAACTATGTCTCTAGTCAGCAAAGAGAATTGGAAATTTTATTTTGTAAACATTCAGAGGAAGACAGTTGTATTATATATGACAAAAGAGAGAGGATAGAAGAAATGATGTGTCCAACACTTGGTCTTTCCTGTTTACTTTTTGCAAGACATTTGGACAATTTATGAGGACATAAATTCCTAGGATAAGAACTTGTGACAATAAATCCTCTTAAACTTCCGGAAGAGCATGTTTAAAAGTCTATTGAAAACTCCACATCACCCTATTCATTAGTACATAGTGTTAGTCTTCTGAATCCATTTGTTTCCACTAAAACTAGATAATTTTAAGAGTTCACTTTACTCACAGGCACTCATCCTTCTCAATTCTGTGACCCCCCCATAGTGTAACACACACACACACACACACACACACACACACACACACACACACCCCAAATCTTTTTGGATAGTATTTGAAGTATGCTGTGATTTAATTCAGGCATTTGAAAGTATGTATGAGGCATTATTTTATCAGGGAGAATGGGATTTTGCTTCCTAAATAGACTTCTTCTTTAGTAAAATAGACATATGTGTCCACAATCCATACATGGAGAATGATTCGAGGAGGAATTTAATTCGTCAGTGGTTCCATTTAACTTTCAGAGCTGGTGACCCACAACAAACAGGAGAAGCCAAGAGCAAAAATTGCAGAGGGGATCTGAGGTGAGCTTGGCATACGTGGAGAATGTGGTGTCCAGGAGCGGGTGAGGCGGTCACCCTGGCGGTCCAGCAGGGCTGGGTTAGGCTGAAGTAAAGGTAGAGTTAAATGTCTGAGATGGAGACTCAGGTAAGACAGAAGCTCCTCAATGTGCTTTGATGTGCCTGTCATGTTTGGGGCTCACAGGGAGATGAAGGAACCCACGCCAAAATCAGCTCCATAGCTGGCAATGAAGCACCAATGGGACAAATGGTATCTGATTCCTGGGGATGCAGGTCTCCCCTTCCTGCTTTGGCTTTGAATGGTTTCCTCACCTGGATGGAAAAAGGATGAATCTCAATGTCTTCCAGCCAGACGTTGAAAAAATTCAGACCAAGAGCTAGTACAACGAATAAAATATCTGCCTTGCATGCACAAATTCAGTTCAATCCTGG
>JAJIBD010011205.1:30000-38131 GCA_021461705.1 Cryptotis parvus
ATTAATGAATAATTACTATTTATTGTATTTTTTTCTTTAAAATCTTTGATACCCCTTCACTACTCCAGAAAAAAAAACATGAAAGAAACACCTTTCCCACCTACCAACAAAACATAAGTAAAGAAACACTATTACCTATTTCTTGGTTAGAGCGTGAACACACAATCACGTTACGAGTGCCACCTACCAAAGCCTTCTCTTTGTTTTTGCAGTGTCTTATTCATTCATGTGCCAAGACTTCAGCGGGAAGTTTGCAAGTCTTCACCCCTGTCTTCTGGAGCTTTGGTGAAAGCCTCCGGCTAAGTGAACATTTGAGATCCATTCCAGACCAGCAATGGAGAGAACTAGCAGCCTGTTCCTATCTGTGAATCCTGTTAACGGCCTTGAGTGGAACCGATGGTCATTTCTTCTTGTATGGTCAACAGCTCGCCTGAAGGAGATGTTTAATAATAATGGGATCTGCAGTGAAATCAGACTCTAGGTCAACAGCTAATGAACGAAAGAAGTATCTGACATAAAATTCCATCTGGATCCCTGGCACCACACGGTAACCTAAGCCATGCAGTGGGTGAACCCCACACATTCGGCAGGAGTAGCCCCTGAGCATGACTGGGTGTGGCCCCCAAAACAAAATCTCCAATTTAACAAATTTGGTCAAGTTCTTTGTTGATGATGCTTAAAGGACAAAGTAGATACTTGCAAACATGGAATGGAATGGATATCGTACAATTGCTGTGTAATTTGGCAATGACTATTAAACTAACACTTTCTGGTTGGTCTGTGACCAACCATCCGTCTTCTGGGAACTCGTCCTGCTTTAAAACACACTCCCACATGCACACAAATAAGAAAAGTCATTGCAGGATTATTTACACTAGCAAAAAGGCTACAAGTTTAATGGCCAGGTACGAAGAACTGATGTGATATATGGTACATATATACAATATACAAATAATGGAATTCTGTACACATGATAAAAATGAATAAGAGAGCAGAGGGAGATAATTCAAGTGGCAGAATGCATACATAACATGTGGGAGCCCTGGATTGTGTCCCAGCAAAATACACACACACATACACACACACACAATTATACCCATCACTCCTTAGTTCCTAAAGAAAAATGGTAAACTCACTAGTGTACAGTAAATTACAATTTTGTATGAGACAAAAAGGGGATCTGTCTATATAATCATGTAGAGAAACAATGTATGTCTGCAGAGGAGAATTAAACAGCTGGAGACATGAATAGAGAGTGATGTATACCTGTGTGTATGTATATACACACAGGCTCACAGACATGGGGCAGAGCTGCTACTGGCTCTCCCTGTGCCCAGCCGCTCACGAGGCGCCCAGGAGGGATGGTGGGTTCTAGCCCTGGCCAGCCACCCCAGTAGAGCCTTGAAACCAGATGACCCCCCACTCCATGAGGGCCTCCATTTTCCACATCCCAGACTTCCCCCTCGTCAGAACTCCACCCAGCAGACCAGCCTATCACAGCCCGGCTCATCGAGATCCACCCTGCAGCAGTCTTTTTAAATCTGGCTCAGGTATGCTGATCCAGAGACTCACAGACATGGGGCAGAGCTGCTACTGGCCTCTCCCTGTGCCCAGCCACTCCCGAGGCGCCCAGGAGGGATGGCGGGTTCTAGCCCTGGCCAGCCACCCCAGCAGAGCCTTGCAACAAGCCAGACGACCCCCACTCCATGAGGGCCTCCATTTTCCACATCTGGACCTCCCTCTCATCAGAACTCCACCCAGCAGACCAGCCTATCACAGCCCAGCTCACATGGCAGCAAGCGGTTGTGCGGTTCATCAATAAATGCTGGATTTAGGAATGACTACAAGAGTATGCTACCTGTACGGCAGAGCCTGACAAGCTACCCGTGTCGTATTTTATATGCCAAATACCAGTAACAATTTTAGACCTCATTCCCATGACCTGATGGAATGGTTTGAGGCTCTTTATGTTCCTGGAGCAAGTAGTTGCCCTTGGGCTCTACTAGCATGAGACAGGACATATGGAGATGTTACTGGTGCCCACTCGAGCCAATCGATGATGAATGGGAAGACAGTGACAGACAGTGACAGTGCTGTATATATAATATGTAATTATAATATAATATAATATAACATACATAACAAAACATAACATAACAACAAAACATAACATAATATAATATAATATAACATAATATTATATAATATAAGAATATTATATAATATAAGATATAAAATATATTATATTATATAATATATAATATAATTGCCCCTCGAGGTGTTGCAGGTATGGCTGTCGTGCCTGGCTGCATCAGCAGGTGGCAGACAGGAGACAGGTTTCTCTATACCCAGGGCTCTGCCCTGTGAGCCCTGGATGGTTGATGGACTGACATAGAAAAAGACTAGCCCCCTGTGATTAACCCAGAGCCACAACAGAGCCTGGCAAGATACCCGTGGTGTCCAAAATAGTAACAATAATGGTCCCAATGAATGGAGACATTACTGGTGCCCACTCAAACAAATAGATGTACAATGGGAAGACAAGTGACAAGTGATATAATATAATTATATCAACATTATACCTATTATATTAACATATTATATATAATTTTACTATGTATAATATAATATAATTCTATATTATATGTTATTTCATATATATATATACTTTTTAAACCTCTCAAGAGGTGCAGGGGCCTCACTGGTGATTCTTAGCCGACTGGACCAGGGCTTAAAGCAAGGCCAAGATGGCTGTGCTCCTTGAGCCCTGCAGTGCCAGGTATATTCAGACCACCATGGCCGTTGTAGCAGACCTGCAGGGCCACAACCAGGATCACGTGTCCATGAGCTCTAGGGAATCAAACCCAGGCCTTGACTGTACTAGGCATGTCCCGGAACTGCTGCACCACGTTCCAGCTCTAGTCCTGTATGTCTTTTAGTACATTTAGATTTGAAAAATGTATATATTTATATGCACACAAGTATATACACACAATTTTAGTATAATTATAATTGTTTGGGGAGACTATAATTGTCCCAGGAGTATAACTGTTTTGGGAGACTGGAGAGATAGTACAGAGGGCAGGGTGCTTGCCTCTTATGTGGCCAACCCTGGTGTGTTCCCCAGTATCCTATGTGGTCCCAAAGGCCTGCCAAGAGTAATCTTTGAGTGCAGAGTCAGGAATAAGCTCTGGTGTAGACCAGAATCAAAATATACAAGCAAAACATAGTGCTGGAGAGATAGTATAGTTAGTAAGGCACTTTTGATGCATGTGGCTGACCCAGGTTCCATCCCCTATAGCATCTCCTGAGCCCACCAGGAATGATCCCTGAGTGCAGAGCTAGGAGCGATGCCTGAACACAGCTGGGTGTGCTCCCTGTAGCAAAACCCCCAATCAAGCAAATAAACACAATGCTTTTAAATTGCACTAGAAGTATAGAGGAAGCAGGAAGGAAACATCTTGGGAAGTAGAAAGAGCATGTTCAGTGTGTGGTTGGTGCAGGCAACGCAAGTTTCTAATCCTTTACTCTTTAACGGCTATTTGATGTTCGGCATTGCACTAAATCTTTGGGTGTCTCTGCAAAGATGTTGTGTACCTCACATGGAAAATAGACCATGTAAAGAACATTTACAATAAAAGCATGTCTTAGAACGTGAGCACTTTACTGCCAATATTATGATATGGCAGATGAAATCCCTTCTGATTCCAAACCCACTCATAAGGACTCTAAAGAGCACAGAGGGCAAGAACCTCTGACTCAGCTCAGTGTTGCTCCATGGTTCTATCACAGCCCCACAGGATGGTGCTGGCCCTGACCCAGACCACTGGGAAGTTTATGATTTGCCCGAAAGTGACCCAGGCTGGTGTTGGGGAACAGCTGAGTTCCCCGGCAGTATCAGAGTGCAGGAGCAAATTCCCTTCTACCCCAGTGGACTGGCGGCCGGTGGACGGAATTCACAAATTTTGGAAAGTTTCAAAAGCTTTACTTAAATAAGTACTGGTAATACAATCCAAGGTCAGGAAAACTCCAAACTTCCAATTCCTAGCCAGACCCAGACCACATGCTCAGGACAGGATCCTGAGCCAAGATGGAGGCTGGACCCAGACTATGTGCTCAGGTTGGAGCCCAGATCCAGATGGAAGGCAGGCAGACAGAGAGAGAGTTTGGTGGGGGGAGGAGGAGGAGGAGGAGGAGGAGGGGGGGGGGGGAGGAACAAGAGAAGGAGGAGGAGGAGAGAGAGAGAGAGAGACAGAGACAGAGACAGAGATAGAGACAGTGACAGAGAGAAACAAAGAGGAAGAGAGAGAGAGAGAGAGAGAGAGAGAGAGAGAGAGAGAGAGAGAGAGAGAGCCTGCCATTGAAACAGGTTGTGGGAGGAGTAACAGGACACATTGTTGGTGGAAATGTGCACTGGTGGAAGGATGGGTGTTGGAACACTGTATGACTGAAACCCAATCATGGACAGCTTTGTCATGGTCTATTGCAATAGACCAGAGAGAGAGATAAAGAGAGAGAGAGAGAGAGAGAGAGAGAGAGAGAGAGAGGTATTTTTCTTTTATCTCTTTTGCCCCCTGCCCAGCCCAGAAGGACGGGTCTCAGTAAGGGCCCAAAATCCAGCACATTCAATGCAATTCCTCAGGTGTGCTCACCTGGCCCAGCCCATACAAATACTAATTTGCCAGAGCCTGATCTCGCCTTCAGCTTTCCTGCAAGACACTTGTAGAGATGGGGTCAGTACACCTGAGATGAAATGTAACTCAGGATCTAATACATGGGGACTACCGTATATCTAGACCATGAATATCCTATAGCCAGATATATATTTCTCCAAATTTCCACAAGATCCTTTTCTTTTGTTCTGGGTGCTCTGCCTTTAGAGTTAATGAGAGTTATCCTCGCTTGCCAGAAGGCAAACAGCATTCCTCTCTGATCTAGCAGGGCTATTTTATTTAAGGTAGGATCCAAACGCAGCCAGGAATTCCTAGTGAAATTTGTCCAGTCCCACGGAGAGGATCCATGAAAGTTAATAGAGGAAACACTTTGACCAGCTAACATAGAATTCATGGTAAGAATACTTTGCCACATGAAGAGTCACAGATCCAAACTATCTTCCTGCCCCATCCACCAAAGTGACCTGCAGGAGACAGCTCCAGGCAAAATGCAGAGGCTCTGGCAGCTGAGACCAGGAGCCCATTAGGGAATGTCCTCCAACAGGGTGGCATGGTGCCACTTTACAGCATTATATTTAACGTTGATGTTGCCTCATTGTCTTTGATTTCTCACAAGTGCTGCATCAAATGGGCAGAGATTGTTTCTTAGGAGAACATAAGAGTAAAGACTCGTAAAACCCACAGAGCATCTAGTGTCCTTTCCTTTTGGCCTTTTGTCTTTTCAGTATCACATTGTTAATCCTATAACAAACCTTCTGGGCCTAGAGATAATACAGTGGGAAAGGTGTTTGCCTTGCAGCTGGCCCACCCAGGTGCAAGACAAACACCTGTTACTATATGAGGTCTCCTAATTCCTGCCCGGGAATGATCCCTGAGCAAAGAGCCAGGAGTAGGCCCTGAGGAGAGTAGAGTGTGACCCCACCTCTGCAAACAAACACAACAAACCTATTAGCATGATACTAAAGTACTGGGTACAGCCAAATATAATCCCATTTGTTTCTTTGTCAGATTCGTATTATTTGAAATGTGTAGAAAATCTATTACTATTCTTTTGGCGAAGGTATAAATCTAACAGATCATATTTATATTGATGAAGGATTCCAGTCTCCAGGTATTCATCCTTTTTTAAGTATTGTTAGAGTATTATTATTATTATTGAACTTTGGTAAACAGAGACTACTTAAATGATTGTATTCCATGTATATAACTACATAAAATGTTTATGTTAAAATTGTATTTTAGGGGCCGGAGCGATAGCCCAGAGGGTAGGGCGTTTGCCTTGCACGAGGCCGGCCTCTGCCAGCCTGGGTTCGATCCCGGCATCCCATATGGTCCGCCGAGCACCGCCAGGAGTGATTCCTGAGTGCAGAGCCAGGAGTAGCCCATGAGCATTGCGGGTGTGACCCAAAAAGGCAAAAAAAAATAAATAAATAAAATTTTATTTTAATAACTGTCAATATATATTTGGCACCATGAATTAAAATAATTCAGGAGAGTGGGGAAGGTAGTTCAGTCATTGAGAGTAGCTGCCTGGCAAGGTTAAGGTGAGAGAGTTAGGGGACAGGAGAGATAGTAAAGGGGGAGGGAACTTGCCTTGCAGCCAGCTGACCCAGGTTCAAACCCTGAAACCACATATGGCCCCTGAGTCACACCAGGAGTGAACCCTGAGAGTAGAGCCTGGAATAAGCCCTGAGCACTGCTGGGTGCGCCACCCGCCCCCAAAAATTAAGTGTTTGACCCCCAACCACACAGTGATTTATGGGCACAGAGCAGCCAGGAGTTCTCAAGCCCCCACAACTAGAAGGGGTTAACCCCTGGTGAACACAGAAACTGAAAAAGACATGTGATCCCAATGGTCAGAGAGTGAGACCCCTGGCGAGCATGCATGTGAATACCACATCTAAGAGTGTAAGCGTGGGGCCAGAGCAATAGTCCAGTGGGTAGGGTGTTTGCCTTGCATGCAGCTGACCTGGGTTTGATCCCGGCATCCCATATGGTCCCCCATGCAGTGCCAGGAGTGATTCCTGAGTGCAGAGCCAGAAGTAACCCCTGAGCATTGCTGGGTGTGACCCAAAAAAAGCAATCAATCAATCAATCAATCAATCAATCAAAAAAAAGAGTGTAAGCGCAAGGGACCAGAGAGATAGTACAGGGGGGAAAGGCTCTTGCTTTTGCATGTGGCTGACTCTGGTTCATCCCCCTGGTACCACATATGGTCCCTGGGCCTTCTCAGGTATAGCCCTTAGCCATAGAGCCAGGAAAGAGCCCTGTTGGGTGTGGCCCCAATTCCCACACACCAACAGAATGTAAGCCCTTGTAAACAATGAGGTACCACAATGTGAACTCAGCAACTTGGTGTTTTTTGTTTGCTTTTTTTTTGGGGGTAGGGGGTTGCTGTATTGTTTTGGGGCCACACCCAACTATAATCAGGGACTACTCCTGGCTCTGTACCCAGGGATACTCCTGATGCAACTCAGGGGACCACATAGTATGTCAGAGATTGAATTCGGGTCTGCCACCACGCCAGGCAAACAAGGCCCTACCTGCTGTACTATGCCCACAACCTGACGTTTGGCCTCCAGAGGGTTCCACCATTAATACATGCAAACGGCACAGGCAAATCTGTGTGTGTCTTTTGACCCCAATCATTGAAATAATAACAACAGAGGGAAGGGAAGGTAAAAAATATATTGCAAAGACATGGAATAATTACAAAGGTACATAAATCCTGTGTTAGTCTTAACATGACTATTCCTTGCATGTTTCTAAGCGTGCATACCTAAGAATTGCCTTTCTGTTTTCAAAGCTCTGTACTTAATAATAATGGCTGAAAGGACAAAGTCAGTGACCTCTTGTAATGATAACTGTGATCCTATCATCTAAATTTATATGGAGCAAGTGAAGGAGTGAGGAAGGCTGTAGTATATGGGTCTGGACATCCTTACAAGAATGGAAGACTAGCGACTCCCTGAGGCCAAATCAAGCATTGCACCTGGGGACACAAACTAATGACGCTTGTAAGATTACAAATGAGTTTTGCAAGGGCAGTTATATATTTTTTAGATCTGTATTCAGAGTCAATCACTGAATGTCTACTAAGCGTTAGAAAATATTTTCATATTCATTCTATTTTACTTGTTAGGTTGATATTGGAGGGTGGTAATGTAAGCGTTGATTGCTTTGATGGGTTAAGCTCTTAAGAACAGACAGCTTTGAGTTGTTGCTTTTATTCCTTTGTAATGACTAGCTATCACATTCACCAATGAAGACTGAGCTTAGGCTTTAGAGAAAACATTAGGCTGTAGGAAAAAATAATTAAAATATTAGCCTCAGATATTTTGCAGCTCATAAAGTAGATCTTGTGAGATAGGATTTTGAAGATATATTGTCTATCCGTTTTCCTAATTTAAAAAAATGAAAAAGAAACAGCATAATATAAGTCTGACCTCAAAGAAAGC
>JAJIBD010011206.1:0-36192 GCA_021461705.1 Cryptotis parvus
CACAGCCCCCATGTGTTCAAGGGACAACCTGGTAATGCCAATATGACCCCGTGGTGTCACAACAGCTGTGACCTCCAGCACATCACAGGCAAGTACACAACTGCTAGTAAGCATCACAACCAAGTATGTGAGCACTGCTAGCCAGCACGAGCACATGCTAGCCGGGCAAGCGCTGCAGTCAAGCTGCTGCCTCCAGCCGCGACGCTCAGGGCTTCCTCTTAGCTCTGCACTCAGGAGTTACTCCTGGTGGTGCTCGGGGACCATATGGGATGTGGGGATTGAACCCAGGTCGGCTGCATGAAAGGCAAATGCCCTACCCACTGTATCTCACGCTCCAGTACCACCAGGGGTAATTTTTTTTTATTGACTCACCATGCAATGGACCATTACAATGCTGTTAACGGCTGGGTTTCAGTCATACAGTGTTCCAACACCCATCCCTCCGCCAGTGTGTATTTCCAAACACATCAATGTGCCCTGTTTCCCTCCCACCCCCACCACCACAACCTGCCTCTGACAGGTACTTTTCTTCTCTCTCGCTCTCTCTCACTCACTCTCTTTCCTTTTGTGCATTGTGGTTTGCAATACAGACACTCAGCCATTATCATGTATATCCCTTTACCTACTTTCAGTACTCAGTTCTAGTCCAGTTACTATTAGCAACTATTATTATCAAACTGGTCCCTTCTCTTTCTTACCTACCCTCCACCCCCACACTCATGTGGTAGATTCCAACCACTGATACGTCCTCCTAGTCCGTTTGCTCTGGCCTTGGATATTAGTCTCATACTACATTTTTATATCCAGGGGATTTTTTTTCTAACATTTTATTTATATAATAGTCATTATAATTACTATAAAAAGGATATTTTTAAATTGGAAAAAAAGTCCAGACTCCTGGTGGCTTCTCCAGAAAGGGCAGGGAGATGGGTCAGGCGGGGAACACACCAGGACAATGGCGGTGCACGCACAAAGGTTTTTAAGCAGTGCAGCCTGTGAGAAGGTCTCCGCCAAGCAGTGGGGGAAGCAGGGTCTTCGCGGATGGCAGAAGAGAGGCAAGATGGACTGTGAATGCCCAGGAGCACCCCAAAGGTCATCAACGGGGCCTGCCCTGCAATGCGCCCCAACTCTCCCACAAGCACTGATTGGCACTTTATGGGTCTAATTTCTACTTAATTCACCAAGCTCCTTCAGGTTTATAATCGCAAATGAGCTCAAAGCAAAAGGAGTTGATACCTAATTGCCTCTATTTGCAAATAGCATTATTATTTAAAAGTGTAAGGCAATTTAAAAGAGGGAAGGAAATTCTGCCACAGCTCCAGGCAGAAGACCCGTGAGGACCTGCGGCCCGAGATGGAATAAGCCCCAAGCCGACAGGAGAGTGCTGGGGGCGGCTCGCTAGTGTAAGGTGTCTGGAGTGCTCAGGTCCAAAAGGACCAGTGTGCGATGGGGGTCTAGCAGGCTGAGGAATCAGAATGAACAAGGGCAGAGTTTGCACGAGGGTCGGGGATGAAAATGTTCTGGAGACAGATGGTGGTTTCGGGTTGCATGAATGTGATGCTACTGAACTCTACACTTAAATAGATAAAACGGTTACTTTGACATTAGGTACATTCCACCCAAAGAGCCACTTAAATGGATAAAGCTCATGTTTTGATTCTGAGCCACACCGGGATGGTGTTCAAGTACTACTCCCATGTTTGTGCTTGGGGGTCACTCCTGGCAATGCTCAGGGGAAATGTGGGGCCAGGAGTTAACCCGGACATCCGGCGTGTTCAGCAGGCACTCAGCCCACTGAGGCGATCACTCCAGCTCAAATAACCCTTTTGAAGTATTTCAGGCAAAAAAGGGGACTCTAGGAAAAATACTTTTCTTATGAGGGGAGCTTCAGTTTCCCCTCACTGCTTGAGAAATGTTGTTGAGTTTTGTTTCTTTCGGGAGTGTGACTGACTCACTACGATTCTACCCCAAGAAGTTGTCCTCTATCCTGTGTGTACCTAAAGCTGTTACTGTCCTTCTTCCTGGGGACAGAACTCGATCAAATGCCCTTACAATCTTGCACTGCGTGGAAGAACACAGGCCACGTGACCCCCAATGAAGGAAATGAAAGCTAGCCGAGTGTGCCCTGGAATGGAACCTGAGATGCTTCTGGGTTCCTCCAGTTACCAGATCTGACACCCAGCCGGCACCCCTAAACAGAGTGAGACTGAACTGGATTCCACTCGACAGCAGGCAGAGTCAGGTGTCCTCTGGGTGCCACCCAGGCAGGTATTTCTGATGGTCCCAACAAGTCCCCATATCTAGCCATTTGCAACATAACTAAAGGGAAAGTGGGCCCCTGCCAGAACAAGGGCGGCTGGCATGGGTCTGAGAGTTGGGAACTCTCACTTCCGGTTCCGCGGCCTGGCCCGGAGGGACGGCATTCGCATTGCGCTGGGAGGCTGCAGACCGACGCCTCAATAAAGCATGCCAGCAAGAGTTCAGCTGCCCCATAGTTGGGCTATTCTCTGACCTCCATTAGGTGGTCACTGTCTCTTTGTAACTCACAGAAATTTCACTTCTGAATACTGTAGCCAGGCCACTCCTACCCTACAGTCAGCCTGTTCCACCCTCCCTTTTGAGAAGCAGCTCCTGGCTGGGCAGCCAAGGGTTGGGGGGTCTCTGGGCTGGTGCTGTACAAACATAGACTCGGGAGCACCTGGGCCTAGGCCGCCAGAGGTTTCCTCGGATTTCTGGACGAAGTTCAATGAAGAAAGCAGGGATGAGAGAAAGGGGTGGATGAAAGATGGGACAGAATTCAGGACTGGGGAGAAGACCTGGTGGGGAGAGACCCAGAGAGGCATAGGGGAGGGGAGAGGGGAGAGGGAGGGAGGAGAACGGAACGAAGGACAGAGGAGCGAAGAGAAAGGACAAAAAGAGAGAAGTGAGGAGCTGGCCAAGCGCCGTGCAACTGCAAGCACCACAGGATGTGACCCTGGTGGGACCTGCACAGCCAGGCGCCTCCGGGCCCAGCACTGAACTGCGCCCAAATGGCCACGTGCCACCAGGCGTAGCCCCCTGGGCACTGCTTGGGAGGCTCCCCCTCAAGAGGGTGCTTGGGAGATGGGGTAGTGTGCGGAGGGCGGGCAGGAGGGGACAGACAGTTTGGGGATGAGGGCAAAAGAGAAGGAACAGGGAGAGAGGGGCAAAGGGAAGCAAGAGGAGACAGGAAGGAGGAAAAGCAAAGGCCAGGGCGGGGCGAGCCGAGGGGAGAGTCCGCGTCACATCCCGTCTGTTCCTCGGCCCCAGCTGTGAGCTGGTTAACCGGGCAGTCCTCAGTGTCTTCATCTCTTCCTCCACTCAAAAACCCACAGGTTCCCTAAAAGAGCCAGATGTCACAACTGCACCCCCCCCCACAGCATGTGATCACCCACCCATCCAAGTGCCCCCAAGGCACAGCCACACCCTTTCTGGGGTTTGAGGCTACACCCATACTCAGGGCTTACTCCTGGCTCTGCACTCAGGAATCACTCCTGGAGGTGCCCAGGCACCGTATGGGATGCTGAGACTCGAACCCGGCCAGCCTCATACAAAGCAAGCACCCTGCCCGCTGAACTATTGCTCCAGTCCCGCGCCACGGCTTCAAAGGCTGCAGGAGGGTCAAGAGATAGCCCAGAGGGGAAGGCACCTGCCGCAGCCAAGCCCAGTTCAATCCCCAGCACCACATACGGTCCCCTGAGCACCCCAAAGGATCACTCCTGAGCACAGAGCTAGGAGTAGCCTGTGAGCACTGCTGGGTGTAGGCCCCGAATTCCAAAAAATGAATAAACACTTCTGATTCCAAAGACGAGTCAAGTTCAGTTACAGGATTCAGGGTCTCAAAGGCAGAGAATTCTCTCATGGCTCACTTGGCGGCACTGCAGTGACTATTCCAAAGGCTCAAGCACCACCTCGCACCACCACCCGTTCGTCAGGAGAGCTGGGAGAAGCAGGCACTGTCACAGATGCTGGCACCCGGCGTCACTCGTCTCTCTCCACACTGCTGCCCCAAGACGCCGACGCCCCAAGTTTCCGGTACTGCCCACCTTCATTCACCGCTGTGCTCCGCACCGAGCAGGCTTTGCTACTCACAGGACTGGCTCTGGGCCTGGGCCTCGCCACACAGATGTGGGCCCCAAGCAGCCAGCTTGGCTGGAGCTCAGTGATACTGACGAAAGGCTAGAACCCAGGCTTGGGGACCGCAAGGGCAGGGGCAGGGAAGGAAGATGGAAGGCTCTGAGCTCGATCCCCGCGCATGGCTCCCTACCCCAGCGGCGAAAGCACCAGGGGCCAAGCAGCAACTGGCAGACAAGCGTGAACGTGGTGTTTTCAGGGAGGAGCCACAAGGGCCACGGTGAGGCTCAAGCGGCAGACTTCAGGCCGTGCGTCTGCGTGCGTGTGTGCGGCGTGTGTGTGTGAAGCCAGAGGTTCGGTTCCCAGCACCACCAGGAGGGACCCCTTAACAGCAATAAAGGAACCCAGACCAGAGACTGGGTGGGCAGAATCCCGCCGGGAATGCCACCAGAACCCCTGTCTCTGCCTCCAAACAGCCACCAGAGGACCCGACACTGAGGCCAGGGGTGTCTTGTCCTCCCCTTCCAGCTCAGTAGCTCCCAGGCCAGCGAAGCCTGACAGTGAGGTGGGGGCAGATGGCGATGTCTGTCTGCAGAGAGCTCACAAACGGCCCTGGAAGGAGTCCAGCAGCAGCCTGCGGCGAGGCCCAGAGAGCGGAAGACTGGGATGGAAAAGGGAGTCTACATGTTAGCAGCGGACACCTTTTGCTTTGCGAATGCTGTGGCTATAGAACCAGTTCGAAAATCCAACTTTAAAAATGAAAATCTTCTCCAGTAAGCAGCTGCAGTCTCTGAACACTGTCAACGACTTCCCCTTTCAGTCCCTCACCCCTACCCCCCAAACCTAATTACTTTTTCATTTCTTTTCTGACAAAGGCAGCAATTAAGCTAAAAAAATCACCATCAATTAACGAACACTTACTCTACCCAGCCTGCTTTGGGTCCCGACTGCTGAAAGGACAGCCGGTATTTGGACTGACACCTCTATTCTCCGCCTAATCTTTCACGGACGATGAAGGGCTGAGAATCACCGATCCAGGAGATCCAAACTGTCCCATTTTGTTCCAATTGTGAAAGGATTTTCAGTTTGAGGTTTTTTTTCTTTTACTGGCCAGACTAGGAGAACTGCCCAGCCCGCTTGCCAAGCCCTCATGTGCCATGACGCAGCACAGAAACCAGCCCACAGAAAGCCTGAGCAGAGACAGCGTCGGGCCAGTGTGGCGAGCATGAGTCTCGGAGAAACCGGCTGAAGGGAAGACGAGCAGTCAGGAAAACCCCTTCCCGTTCCCCCCCAAAGCAAGATGCAAGCACCTCCTTCTCGCTCCAGGCACAAAACCGAGAATTCACTGGAATAATTAGAGAGGACACGAAGCTAATTAAAGATTTTCCACACGGGAGTGGGTGTGTGCTGGCTGAAACTGGTGCAGACGCAGAGAACCAGACCGAGAACATGGCCCCAAGTCTTTTCGAGTCTAGAACAGTCCAGAAAAAATCCTCAACAAACACAGAAGGCTGGCGGCTTCATACTCACTGAAGGAGCTGAAGTTTTACGGGTGGTAATTTGAATGGTCCATACTGCTGTTCTCGGGTGCAGAAGGGC
Source organism: Cryptotis parvus (assembly GCA_021461705.1). Lineage (NCBI taxonomy): Eukaryota > Metazoa > Chordata > Mammalia > Eulipotyphla > Soricidae > Cryptotis > Cryptotis parvus. Next base: position 5,692 of record JAJIBD010011206.1, read on the forward strand.
CTAAATGTGCCATGCGAATGAGTATCTAACGCAGCGTGTGTATGTGGAGAGTGCTTAATCCAAGCTACTAAGACACAGCAGTGGGGGGCTGAGCAGAGGACTCCGCCGCCAGCCCGTGCAGGGCGGCTCAGCCTTCTGCGGTGGCCCCACCACTTCCCTGGTCACTGGAAGGAAAGGCACAAAAGCCTTTACTGGGCTTTTTGCCTACTGAGTGCTGTGCGCTGAGCACAAACAGCACAGGATTTTGCGTTATTCGTGTTTTCTTCCCAAGCGGCTAAATATAAGCACAATTTGTCACCGAGGTAAGGTCTGTGAGCTACATTTTGGTTTGTTAACTGTCCCTTGATGATAACGATAGAACTGCCGATGAAATAATCAAGTTGAAATAATCCATGAAATAATCCATGAACTAATCAAGTTGAAAGCAATGTTCATAATCGGCCAGGCAGCGGGCATACCTCTGCCAGCTGAAAGAATTTAGGCAAGGAAACGCGTGACTCCATCCACCCTCAGTGTGAACAGCAGACGTCTGCTTGGCACTGCCGTGTTCCCTCCCCTGCTCTCGGATTAAACCGTTCTTTTTTTTTTGCCGTTTTTTGGGTCACACCCAGCAATGCTCAGGGGCTACCTCCTGGCTCTGCACTCAGGAATTACTCCTGGTGGTGCTCGGGGGACCATATGGGATGCCGGGATCGAACCCAGGCCGGCAGAGGCCGGCCGCGTGCAAGGCAAACGCCCTACCCGCTGGGCTATCGCCCCGGCCCCGGATTAAACCGCTTCTAATGAGCCCCAGGAACTGCCCAGGAAGTTACCCAAGCAACTAACTCACAAATGACCCAGGATTCAAGAAGAACGTATACTCCACCCCACCCCCAGGAAGACCATGTAAGAGAGGAGCTTAGAAGGCGGGTTGCAAATGAAGTAACTCCCAAGGATACAGCACCCACACAGCGCAACCCCAAGCCAGCCTGTCCCTTGCCCACGGGCCCCCTGGAATCTTAACCGAGTCAATAGCTTCCACCACGAGGTCTTCAAAATGGTGAGGTAGGGCCAGAGTGACTGTATATTAGGTAGGGAGTTTGCCTTACGGCTAAGGCAGTTCAATCCCTGGCATCCCATAGGTCCCCCGAACACCAACAGAAGTGATTCCTTAGTGCAGAGCCAGGAGTAACCCCCTGAGCATCGCCAGTAAGACCCCCAAAAAATGGTGAAATAGAGCAGGAGTTTGCAAGGCACACAGTCTAAATGTTAAGTCAGACCCTTACCAGAAAGGCATAACCCTTGCAAAACAGTTATGATGCTGGTTGTGCAACACCGTGAATGTACTCAGTACCAAGACAGTTAAAATGGCATAATTAGGGGTCTGAGCAAGAGTACAGTGGGTAGGGTTCTTGCCTTGCAGATGTTCCAGGTTCAATTCCTGGCTTTTTTTTTTTTTTGCTTTTTGGGTTATACCTGGCAATGCTCAGAGGTTACTCCTGGCTCTGCACTGAGGAATCACTCCTGGCGGTGCTCGGGACCATATGGGATGCCGGGTGATCGAACCCGGGCCAGCACAGGCCGGCCGTGCAAGGCAAACGCCCTACCCGCTGGGCTATCGCTCCGGCCCCAATTCCTGGCATTCCATGGGGTTCCCCAAGTACTGCCAGGAATAATCCCTGAGAGTATAGCCAGGAGTCATCCTTGAGCATCAACAGTGTGGCCCCCAAAACAAAAAATGGCATCTTTAGTGACATGTGTTTCAGCATCGCTTCACAAATTACTAATGTAACCACTGGACTTTACACATCCCTTTATACGATGTTGATTATTGCTTTATTTTAGGCACTAAACATTCCAGTACCTGTCCCTCCACCAGAGTGTCCGCCTCCCTCCACCACTGTCCTGGGGTCACCCCACTTCCCACCCCACAGGCCCCGTCCCTCAGTCATGGTAAGCTTTCAAATAGGCACGCTATCTAGATCACAACTCAATAGAGCTTTTCTTTCTTAAAAGGTTACCAGAGCACAGCCCCCACAGCTAGGAAGCAGGCTGGGGTTTCCAAGCGCCTATGCGAGTGGCTGGTTCTTTTCAGGAAGAGGAGCTAGGCGCGCAGACAGGTCACTTCGCCTCTCGGAGCCTTGCTGCCATCACCCGATGCTGGGCTCTAACTGCCAAGTACTCTCCCTGCTCTTCAGTTCTGCGGACTGAGGCCTGAAGAGGCAGAAGGACCAGGCAAACAAACACGGCCTGGGGCCGGAGCGATAGCCCAGCGGGTAGGGCATTTGCCTTGCACGCAGCCAGCCGGTTCGATCCCCGGCATCCCATATGGTCCCCCGAGCACCGCCAGGAGATATCAGAGCCAGGAGTAATCCCTGAGCATCGCGGGTGTGACCCAAAAAAGCAAAAAAAAACAAATAAATAAATAAATAGTTTCAGATTAAAAAACAACCCGGCCCACCAGGAACACACGGCAGGAAAGCCACGGGAATTAGTAAGACCGCCTTGCAACCCACATATCAATAGCGGAGCAACAGTTGGTTAAGACACTTTTACTCGAAGACCAAAATGGCAAGAGAGAATGCCAGAATCCTGTTCCCCTGCTGGTTTTATGAGGTCCATCCATAACACAAAGACTTGGCTCCCAAAGAAAACCTCACGTTCCAGAGCAGTCGATGAAGAAGGAAGCAAATGGTCGCCAGCCGTCTGTGCGACAGAGCAGGCATGCCCGACATCCAGGCCAGACAAGTACTGGGTGGGGCTCTGAGCGTGGAAGACACACAGCAGAATCTGCCCACCAGATACGGCTAAGACTGAAAGCCCCCACTCGGGTGTGACAAGCAAAGGTGTCTTCAGGCCTTGCTGAATGTTCCTGTGGGAGCCAGAGGACCCTCCATTGAAAATATCCAGTCTTGAGGCTTGCAGTACTTCACTGAAGTCATGAATATGTGGCCTTGGCCATCGCACCCACAGCAGTGCAGGTCACTGAACAGACCTTGCCAGCAGGCTCTTCCTGGGGAAATGCTGCACACATGCACACATGCTCCTGGTAGCCAATCGCCTGGGGAGAACCTCGAGTAGTAATTTACTTGGGTGAAAGAGTTACTCATTCATTCATTCATTAACATATGGCAGCTACTAGATGCCAGGCAATGAGCCAGGGCAGCAGAGTCGGGAAGAGACGTCAGAGAGACTTAATAAGAGAGAAAATGTTGTAAAGGACCAGGAACATAGCTCAATGGTACAGCAGGTACTTTGCCTGTGTGAGGCCTTGACTTTGAGCCCCAGCTGTAGTAAAGGGGGGGGAAATTGTACAGCAATCTCTAGATAAGGCCTCAAAAGCTGAATAAGCGGATGCGAGAGAATAAATAATGCCCCCTCAAAGATGTCCACATCCTAATAGTCCCTGGGATTTGTGTTACTCCCACGGTAGAAGAGACCTTGCTGAGGTGACTAAGCCAAGAATCAGGAGATGGAAAGGGTAGCCTAGGTCATACCCGTGGGCCCAATATAGCACAACTGCCTTTATGAAAGGCAGGAGGGTCATAGTAAAAGAAAATATGTGAGAACAGAAGTTAGAATGATGTAGCCACAAGCCAAGGAATACTGGCCACCTTTAGAAGCTGGGAAAGGCACAGAAATGGACTCTCCTCTAAAAGCCTCCAGCAAGAACACACACTGATGCCTACCCACAAAAAAAAAAAAACAAAACATTTTGGACCTCTGCTCCTCAAAACCTTATGTCTTCAAGTGTTCATTGTTTTAAACCTCTAGAGTTCTCATAAATTGTTGTAGCAGCAAGAGGAAACTTAATAGAGGGAGTCTACAAGACAAAGAAGTGAAATTTGTTCTCTATGAAGAGATTTTCTTGGTGGAGGCTCAGAAACCTGAATGCACATCTGGAACAAAAGAAGGCTTGGGAAATGACCGCTGAGCTTCACAATGGCTTCACTAAGGTATTTAGGGACCTAGAACACTAGGATAGGGTAGAGATGTAAGGCCAATTCCAAATACAATTGGGGTTGACTGCTGGAAGGGACTAGAAGAAGCAAGAGGGGACCGAGGAAAACAAATGCAAATTGCAGGACAACAATGGACTTATTCTGTATGTATAATGTATGCCCAAGTCCTCTAATAGGTCAAGGCAGTACGCATGATCTCAGCACCACAAAAAATACCCAGGCCCCAATCTGACAGCTGCTATAACCAGATCATCATAAACTCAGGTGCCTAAAAACAGTACAGTTTATTGCGAAAGTTCTGGAGATGGGAGGTCCAACTGAGTTTCTCCAAGGGAGGATCCCTTCCTTTGCCAGAACCTGTGAATGTCAGTTTATATGGCAAAGCGAAATTAAAGTTGCTATTAACTGACCTTGAGATGTAGGGTTTCCTGAATTATCCAGGCAGACTCAATGCAATCACAGGGTTCTCCAAACACAGAGAAGAGGCAAAAAATTTCCTTTCAGAGTTTATAGAAGACACTTGTACAGCCATTGCTGCTTTGGGAGACCAATAGAAACCTGAAGACCAGTAGTTAGAAACAGCAAGGGAAGGGATTGACCTTTCGAACATCTAGAAGCAAAGCAGTTTTGCCAACATCTGAATTTTACCCCCAGGGTAACCTGGGTTAGACCACTGATCTCCAATATTTTCAGTACCAAGAAAGCAGTACCAAGCACTAAGTTTTTAAGCACTAAGTCCTTAATGATTTGTTATAGAAGCAGACAAAAATCAATACAGGTGACAAGTATCAGAAAATCATCAAAAATATGCGTGTTTAATCCCTAGTAGCATGAAGAATAGTAATTCCCCTTCCCAAAATGATGGAAAGGAATATGGGAAGAGCTAGGAGAGACTCTGGGCCAGCCGTGTCACTAAAACTGGAGTGACAGAACAGCAGGTAGGACATTTGCCTTGCACATGGCTGATATGGGTTTGATCCCGGCATCCCATCTGGTCCCCAAGCTCTGCCAGGAGTAATTCCTGAGCACAGAGACAGGAGTAACCCCTGAGCATCTCCAGGTTTGACCAAAAAAGCCAACATTTTTTTAATAAAAATAGATCTAGATGTTGGAGGTCTAACTTGGACTAGAGAAATGGAAGAATCCATATTTGACTGTTTTGGTAACTCGGTGAGAAACTTGCCCTGAACAAAGAGGAAATTTTCTTCTAAACTCATGTATCAGTTATGACAGCTTATGTTGAGCTAGAATGTCATCAGTTTTTCCACAGTCTGACTTTCTGCTGTCTCTTCAACGAGGCAGGGATTTTCCACCTGACCTGGAGTCTGCATCCAAGTCATCTGCATGGAAGGCTCATTAAAGCAGAGTTCTGGGGGCCGGAGCGATAGCCCAGCGGGTAGGGCATTTGCCTTGCACGCCGGCCCATGCCAGCCCGGGTTCAATCCCCAGCATCCCATATGGTCCCCGAGCACCACCGGAGTGGTTCCTGAGTGCAGAGCCAGGAGAAACCCCTGAGCATTGCTGGGTGTGACCCAAAAAGCAAAAAAAAAAAAAAAAAAAAGCAGAGTTCTGGGAGGCAGAGCTCTGGGACTATACAAAGGGCAGGGCACTAGTCCTGCGTGCAATCAACCCAGATTCGACCCCAGCACAGCATATGGCACCCTGAGCACAGTCAAGTCTCTGAAGGTGCTTCATCCCCAAGCATAGAGCCAGAAACGGCGCCGAGCACTGACGGCCAAAAAACAATGAACAGATTTCTGGGAGTTGGAGAAGTAGAAAGTACAGTAGATAAGGCACTTGCCTTGCATGCAGCAGACCCTGGTTTAATTCCTGACACCACATACGGTGCTCCAAGCTCCTTCAAGAGCGATCCCTGAGCACAGACCCAAGAGTAAGCCCTAAGCAATGCCAACAGTGGCCCCAAAACAACAGATCCTGGGCTCTACTCTGAGTTCCAAATTTACTAGATCAGAGTTAGGACCAATGAATTCATATCTCTAACGGGAGTCTCTAAGCAGCTCCCTCTTCCCCTCCTACCCTGTCTTCCCTCTCCCCCCTCCCTCCCTCTCCCCCTCCCCTCCCTCTCTCCCCTCCCCTCCCTCTCTCCCCCTCCACTCCCTTTCTCCCTTCTCCTCCCCCTCTTCCTCCCTCCCCCTCTCCCTCCCCTCTCCTTCCCCTACCCCTCCCTCCTTTCTCCCTCTCCCTCCCCCTCTCCCTCCCCCTCTCCCTCCCCTTTTCCTCCCCTCCCTCTCCTTCCCCCCCCCTCTCCCTCCCCTCTCCCCCTCTCCTCCCCCTCTCCTTCCCCTCCCCCTCTCCTTCTCCTTCCCCTCCTCCTCTCCCTTCCCCTCTCCCTCTCCCCCACCCTGAATAGCTTTTCAGGAGAACAGAAGCCCATTCTCCTTAAAGTGAGATTAACAAGCAGTCATAAAGGGCTAGGGGCGCTCAAATTGTAGGAGGGAGGCCTGGCCGCCACACAGGCCCAGGGCCAATCCCCAGTACCACAGCCTCCCAGCATCACCCGTGCAACCCGGGAGCAGCCCCACTGGAAATATAAGCAGCCTGGATCTCTCCGAGAGCCTTCTCCCTCCCGCCCCTCCTCCCCTCAGCCACTCATCACCTACTTCCCTGGGAGGTAGCGAGAGCTGTGCCCACCTCCCGGAGCTCTCCTGCTGAAGGCAGGCAATCCCCAGAACAGCAGTACCAGCTAGGCCACTCTGACCCAGAGGGAGCAAGGCAAAGACAAGGCCCTCATCCCTCTGAACACAGAGCAGGAGTGTCCGGCCCGCGACAGTTACCCAGCGCTCTGCAATCGGCGCCAATCTGAGCGCCTGCGCCTCTCCCCATCACAGCTACAGCCCGCCCAAACTTCCCTGATTCTGAGGCAGACACCACTTAGTCCTCAGCACCCCTCCCTGAGTGTGGCCCTTTCTCACAGCCTCTGCTGTGCTGCCCACAGCTCCCCAGGTACCCACTCCCCTCACTGGCCAGCGTTGGGAGTGATTAGAGGAAAGGGATGAATCCAACAGGATTAACAGTATCCTCTGTCGATCCCTGTGCAGCCTTCCTGAGACTCCCCATTTCTTTGTGTGTAGTCGAGGTTTTGGGGGTTGAGGGTCGCCACACCAGGAGATGCTCAGAGGTTATTCCTGGCTCTTCACTCTGGAATTACTTCTGGCGGGCTCAGGCGGCCTCTCGCCCCAAGACTGCCCCTTTCCAATCTCCGCATAATCACTCACTGTCGGGAGCGGGAGCGGCTGAGACTACTCTTCCTTTAGACTGGGAAGCCTAAGTCGCAGCTCTGCAGCGAGCACCTGTTCTGAGAACAAAGCAGGACACAAAATGAGGAGGTCCATAAACGCTGGGTGGACGCAGACTGAATACTGACCACCGCCTGCGACACACAGGTGCAGCGTCAGAAAAGCACAAAGAGCTGAAGCGGTCAGAGGAAAATCAAGGTCCGGGGACCAACTGGTAGGTAAGGCACAGCTCTGCCGTGGTGCTGGATCCATAAGGGGAAAATAAAGGCCAAGTGTAAGAATGGTAGAGCCTCTTCTTCCTCTCAAGTCAAGGCCCTGCATGGAAGCCAACACGTTCTACCCGCTTTGATTTAGCAGAAAGCAATCCACTGTCTAGGCCATGCATGGCTAAAAACAGCGCAAACGTTGCTCGCTTCCTCCAGAATTCTTGAACAGTTCACAGGGCTGGCAGATCCTTCCCTGCTCCGATTTGGGTCCCTTTCATTGGGCGATGGTAGTTCTGAGGGGATCCCCCTGAATCTGCATGCCCCCCTAAGCTTGGAAGAGGCCATCTCACTTTAGTGTGAGGGATCACATGCTTTTCGTTGTTTTTCAGATCAAAGATGACAGGTTCTGGAGATACTGTAGGTTGGGTTCCAGACCACCAAGATCAAGTAAGTGTCACAATAAAGTAAGTCACATGAAGTTTTTTGGCTTCTCAGTGCATATAAAATCATGTTTCTGCTACACTATAGTCTACAGTGTGCATAGCATTATGTCTAGAAAGTGCCCATGCCCTAACTGCAAAACATGTTAGGGGACAGAAAGATAGTAGAGGGAATAAGATGTTACGCCTTGCATGTAGCTGACCCGGTTTAATGCCCAGCACCGCATATGGTCCCCCCAGAACTGCCAGGAGTGACCCCCTGAGGACACATCCAGGAGTAGCCTTGAGCACAGCTAGGCTTCACCCACCCACCCCCACCAAAAAGGTCACTGGTAAACCTGAACAAGGAAGGAAGCACATGCCGTTGGAAACATGGCACGACAGACTTGCTTGAGGCGTGGTGCCACCAGCCTTCCATTTGCGAAAAACGCAACATCTGAAATGCAATAACGCAACAGGCAATACAATGAGGTATGTCTGTGTAAGATGTAGCTTTATTGGGCAATTCATCAACCAAAAAATCATTTTGCGGCCAGTTAAGAACGCAGGTATAGCACATCTATACACTGGACATATCTGCCAACTGAAGAGACTTGAGGGCTTGAGAAAGGGCATATTCCTGTGTTTACACACGCCTCGCCTCGGAAACACAGCACTGCTGGCCACTCCATCAGCACACGGGCAGAATACACCGTGAAACAGCTGTTCTTCAGCACTAATGTCTGAAGCTACTTGAGAACATAGCAGGCGACCCTCAGCCACGAGCTACTACAGGCATCTTAAATCCTACTAGAAACATTTCAACAAATTTAATGACAGCATTCATTTTCATCAGACTGCCACTAAGCCCTAATACCTGAATTACAGAGACAATCATGTTCCCCTTCTCCTGGTCTGTAATAGTTACAGAGGATAAGATTAAATTTCCAAGGACTCTAGACAACAGAAACACCTGGAGTTTCTTAGCAAGTTCTACACAGTGAAAACCGTTCAGACTTGGATAATAAACAGGTCTGTTTCCTCTTCAGCAGGATTTAATCCTCTTCCCACTTAATTCTAAGAAGCATGGTCCAGTCACTGGAAAAGACACTTGCATCTAACGTGTGTCATGTGCAATCCTTCCAATGACTCGAAAATGAAAGGCGATCACAAAATACGAAATACAAAAATGAGAGCATTTTACTACGTCGGGTGAAAGCAATCGTGACGACAGAAGGGATAATGCTTATATGCTTTTGTTAATGAATTCAATCATTTTAGTGGGGGTCCCAAACAAGAGATCGGGCTAAGTACTGTGTCATCTGCAGAGGAGGAGGGTTCCGATCCCCTCTTCCATCCACTCATTCATCCCATAAATATTGATTTCAGGCCTACTCTGTGCCAAGCACCAAAGAAAACAGTGCTCAGCAAGTGGGTGCAACACAGCGCTGTGCTTGTGGCCACAGAGCTTCCAGGAGAACAGACAAATGTGAACCTCACCTCGATGTGTAATACAGCGCTAGAGGAGAATGGGTAGGGAAGCTCATTGAGAAGAAAGGCTGTGCCCAGATCACAGAAAGGCACGGAGGGGGAAGAAAGTCAAGCCGAGAGACCATCAGAACAGACCATTATAAAAAAGGAAATCCGTTCTGGGCAAATGACCACAAACAGGATTTTAACTTTGCCTGTCAACAACCGCCTGGGTTACAGATCCCGTTTGCCTGCTTACGGACCCTGTCTCAGTCGGCAACGCCTATTACCTGACGTAGGGTCCCTCCTATGCCTGGCCTGGAAACACTCGAAAATCATCTGCCGAAGGCATGAGAAACACAGTGACTGCCTACCCAAATATTCCCAAGTCGGTCAACCATTGAAAACACCAGTGTCGAGACCTCTGTCAGCGAGGTTGCTCGAAGCGCTACACCGGGCTGGAGGTGGGGTGTCTGGTGGTTAGCGCCCTGCTGCCGGTGGGTGGCAAGGACTGGATCAGCCTTGCAGTCCCGGCCCGGCCTGTAGCCTTGGAGGATGCGGGAAGCGGCCTTTGGGCATCACGAAGTGGGGAGCCGGCCGGCCAGAGGGCTCAAGGCGGCCCAGGGAGGAGGTCAGGGCCCGGAGAACGGGGGGCGCGAAGTGCGCACCAGGGCGGGTACTAGGGCGTTTCCTCTCAGCAGCCCCCAGCAAGGCACCCCGCGCCCACAGCGCAGCTCCAGCGCCCCGAGCCGCAGGCCGGCTCCCCCCGCGGGCCCAAGCGGCAGCCCCAGCCCGCTCCGCGCCGGTGCCCACGTCCACGGCGCCGAGGAGGGCGCGCTGGGGCAAGAAAATGGCCAAGCCAAAACTCTCCCCGCCCACCCGAGAAGGAACCACACCCCCGGGTCCCTCGGCCCCGCTGTCCGGGCTGGCCCCGCGTTCCTCCGCTCAGGGACCCCGCGGGGCTCCTGCCGGCGCGGCGCGTCGCGGGCTCAGCAGAGACGCGGGCGCGAGTGGGAGGGTTTGGGGGTGCGTGCGGCAGCAGGACGCGCCGCGATGTCACCCCCCCGGGCGCTGTCCCCGGCTCACCCACCCGGAGTCCGCGGTCCTGGGACAGGAGCGCCGCTCCCAGCCGAGGCGGGTGTCGGGGGAGCGTCTCCCCCACTTACCCATTGGCGTCGAACCGGGCCGGGCCGCCGAGGCAGCGTGAAAGTTGGCGGAGGCGGGCGCCGGGGTCGGGGCGCGGAGATCCGGGTGCGGGGTCGCGGCGCGGGGGTCGGGACGCGGTGGCGACGGGGCCGGCTTCCTCCTCAGTAGCGGCAGCGGCTCAGGCGCCGCCCGCGGTTGCCTAGGCTGCTGCTGCCCCGGGGCGACTCCTGCTGCTGCAGCTGCTGCATCGCGGCCCTCTGCGCCCGGCTGCACCGGGTTTCCTGCTCCCCGCGAGTGGAAATTGCGAAAAAAAAAAAAACCAGCGCCGCCCAGCCCAGCGCCCGGCAAGCCGCGGCCCCGCCGTCCGCGCTCCCCTCCTCCTCCTCGCCGCCGCCGCCGCGATGCTCCTGCGGCTCCGCCTGCCCCGGACGCTCGGGCTCGCGAGGGCGGGGCCGGGGGCGTGGTCTGGGCGGGCCCTTAGGGGCGGGGCCTGCGAGGGGGCGTCCCTGCGGCTGCGGCGCACCCGCACCCCGCTCCCCACCGCCCGCCAGGGTGGGACCCAGCTCCGAGAGGCCGCCCCCCCGACTCACGGCGGCTCAGCTAACGCCCCAGGAAATGCCGCGAGACTCCTCGAGAGCGGGAGGAGAGGGAGGGGGTAGGCTGGGGGAAGGGGTGAGGGGGTTTCGGGGTTGGGGGGGGACACGTGGGGGCCGAGGCGGCTGGAGGCTCAGCTGGGGGCGAGGTGGGGGCCGGGCTGCGGGGAGGGGGACCCGGGCAGGTAGACCCAGGGCGAACACCTGCTCCAGGGGATGACAGGTAGCCCCGAGGGGAGGGGCGCCAGGCCACCCATAAAGCCTCCCGGCTGGGGCGCTTGGCTAGAAGAGAAAAGCCCGAGAAATGCCCGTCGCTGGTGCGGCGCGGGAAGGCCTGGCCAGGTGCAGCTCTAAAGGAGGCGGCGTGGAGGTGCGGGAAGACTAGAGACCTTCGCAGAAACGCGGGGTCCGGGCTCGGTGCTGCTGGGACCCCTGCAACGTGCCCAGGCTGCTGTTTCAGGAATGCCCTGATCTAAGGACGGGCTCCCTAGCAGGCGCCGCTGTGCCCACTCACCTCCCTGACCCTGCAGTGGGCATTGAAATGCTAACGGGGAGCGCGGGAATTCCTGGGGCGCTAACTCCGGCTCCTTCACCACCACACCTTTCGCCACTGAGGCTCTCGGCCGCCGCATTCACATACCCGCCCTGATTTCCTTTTCCCTTTCCACCATCTGGTGGTAGGAAGAGATAATGAAGAGAGGGGACACTCGTCAAGAAAAAATAAGACAATACCGAAATTAAATCATGGGTCTGAAAAATGGAGGAGGCTGAGGTGAGTGGACGCAGCAGTGACAGGAGCCGAGCCCCAGTTCAATATCGGGCGGGGTGTCTGGAACACTGCTGACATCCTGGTATTGCTTTTTTTTTCTTTTTGGGTCACACCCTGCAGTGCTCAGGGGTTGCTCCTGGCTCTGCACTCAGGAATTACTCCTGGCGGTGCTGGGGAACCATATGGGAGGCCGGAGATCAAATGCCCTCCCCGCTCTGCTCTGCTCCAGCCCCCATCCTGGTATTCCTGCAGAAAGGTGCTATCATTGTCTCCTTGCCTTATAAAAAGGGGAGGGACTCCTCACCCAGGGTATTGGAACAAAAGCTCCCAGGGGCATAGGGCATCTTGCTAAGTGCTTTCCCTTAGGTCTGTCCCCGCTTTGTAAGCAGGACAGTAATGAGATCAAGACCCTGCTGGGGGCGGGGGGGGCAGAGATGGTGCAGGGGTAAGGCGCTTGCCTTGCCTGCAGCCTACCCACATTTCATGGCTGGGTGATTCCCTGAGCACTGCCTGGTGTGGCCACAAACAAACAAACTTCAGATGCTGAGAAGGTGGAATCACCTGACACCAATGACCGACTGCTAAGAAGTGACTAAAGCACATGGACAGTAGGGATTTAGACTGTCCACCCCCAGCATCGCCAGGAGTGATTCCTGAGCACTGCCAGATTAGGCACAAAAACCAAGAATCTGAAGTAGGGGCCGGTAGATAGCTCCCAGGGCCCAAGCACATCCCTTGCGCCGCACTAGGTCTCATGGTCCCATGCTCCATCCCGGCACCACATGCTCCCCCAGCACCCCAAGTGTGGTCCTGGGGCCTCCACCGGCCTGAGCAGAACTGCTCCAGCAGGCCAAGCACTGAAGAGTCAGACTGTACCGGGCTGGGAGCTGGAGCGATAGCACAGCCGGGTAGAGCGTTTGCCTTGTCTGCAGCCGAATCCGGGTTTGATCCCCAGCATCCCACATGGTCCCTCGAGCACTGCCAGGAGTAATTCGTGAGCAAAAAATCCACGAGGAACCCCTGAGCATCACTGGGTGTGACCCAAAAAACAAAACAAAAAAAAAAACCCAGGCTGAATGTCACTGGAGTGGCCCTTCTTCCCTTGAACACAGCCATTTTCATCATAAAATGAATGTGAAGTGTTTAATTACACCTGCTGGGCAGTGGGGCACCTGCCCTTCCGTGGTTCCTCATACCGGTGATATGGGCCACCTTCGAGCCTGCCTACAGTGCACGGTTATAGGGACTTTAATTTTCTTGAATCCCGCCTGCACTGAGGTCTGATCTACTGAAGAGGTGGTTCTCTTTGCCAGGGCCAGGGTTCAAGGGTCATGATTCCCTTCACTCAGGGCGACACCGTCTCCTGCAAGTTTCCATATGGATGTAGACCAACTGGACTTGAAGTGGGTAATATCTCACTGCTGAGGGTTCTTGGGCTTTCTCCACGCATTCTCAGAGCAGGGTCCAAAGTTCTTCAACACTGGAGCTGCCCACGGGCCAGCACAGGGCCTCACGGAAGGCTGGGGAGGCTGGCGCTCGGCCTGCGCCGGGCCTAGCTGACCATGGAACCCCGAGGAGGGCAGATGGGTTTTGGGAGTGGGCCCGTCGCCTCTGAGGGTCCCGGAAGCAGCCGGATGAGACTCGCCCACCACACTAGCCACCATTTTTGCTGTCCGGACGCTGCGAAATGGCCTCAGACCAGATCAACAGAGCAAAAGCCAGTTCGAGCCCAGGTCGCTCGCGCCTAGCGGCCGCATGTCCACTAAAATAGTGAAACAGTAATGTCTTTTAATGCATTGCAGTCAACGAAGAGCAGGAAAGTTTGTTGGGAAGGAGATATAAAGAGGAAAGAAATGACATACAGAACTTCGCTAAGCGGTTGAGGTGCGGGAGCGGGGAGGGAGGTGGGGTCATTGGTGATGGGAGATGGGTTTGGGCGGAGGGTGCGTGTTGGAACACTGTAGAACCAAAGCTCTACATAGCATCTTTCAATAAAAAAAAAGGTGGAATCTTCCACAAACATGTGGGAATCAGTGGTTGGGTAGGACAGAGAAGAGAACAGTGTGCTAATATTTGTCAAAAATGATAATACCAGTCTAGAACTGAGCATTGAATATAGGAAAAAAGATATACATGATGATCTCTGAATGTATGTATTGCAATCCACAATGTGTAAGAGAAGAGATAAAGAATTTGCCATAGAGGCGGGCTGGGGAGGGGGAGGGAAGTGGGGACATTGGTGTTGGGAAATGGGCACTGGTGGAGGGATGGGTGCTGGAACACTGTATGACGGAAACCCAAACATGAACATCTTTGTAATTGTATATCACATGGCGGTGTAATAAAATATTAAAAAAAAAAAAGTTCTTCAACACTGTAGGTGCCAGCCACAGTGACCAGCATTCTCTGGGTGTGGCAGAGGCCAGGACACAAGACCAAGAAAAGGGGGTGGGACTGGACTCAACAGGCCCAGGGGCATACAATCGGAGCCTGTCTGGTGAATGCCCTGGTGGGGCTCCCGTCTCCCTGGCCCACACAGAGAGATGCCTTGCTCACAGATGCATTCATCACAGGAGAAGGCTGATGGCAAGACTTGGCACTTCAAAGTACTGCAGCTGTGCCCATCTCAATGCCGCGAGTGCTCTTAAGTTATAGTTTTGTTCAAAGTACAATGAACTGTTTTCACTTTAACTTTCAACTTTTTCTGAATTATTAAAATGGACCCTCCCCCAACCACCCTCCTTTGCTCAATTCCTCTGAATTGTTCCTATTGTTCTTTCAGCTTTCCTTTTGAGAAACTTTTTGCTGACCAGCACAAGGGAAGTTAGTATCAAGATTCAAATCTAGCTGCCAACAAGAAGAGATGTATAATTCCTCATTCCGCCTCCCTCTTACAAGAGTCATTTCTAACTGAATAGTTGGTGCAATATTTCAAATGACGTGACTTCAGCTCATGAATAAATATCACTCGAGAAATACAATTGTATTTCACACCACATTTTGTCCCACTGAATTCCCACTTCTAGCAGCATAGATAATGTATTTGGGGAATGGGGGAGTCACCGGACTGTCACACTTTACAATGCTACCACACGACTTACAAGACGCTACTGCGTTGCTCAGTAATGTTCTAGATAAAAGTAGCAGGCGGCCAAGCCTCTGCCTCGATAGCCCCTCACCTCCAGGCTGTCTTTTCCTCTTCCCCTGTCCTCCCGCCCACATCCAGAATTAGCCTGTAATGAATGATATTTTGCTTTGATAGCCTTTACTGTCCTTGACCTTAATATAAATTACATGCAGAGTGCTTTACAAAAGATGGTCGTTATCTAGCGCATACGATGA
Source organism: Cryptotis parvus (assembly GCA_021461705.1). Lineage (NCBI taxonomy): Eukaryota > Metazoa > Chordata > Mammalia > Eulipotyphla > Soricidae > Cryptotis > Cryptotis parvus. The sequence goes on from JAJIBD010011206.1 coordinate 20,835, forward strand.
GCTTTCGGAAAAGTGAAAAAAAACACTCTGCTAGCAAACAAGAAAGTGCCTGATGAAAATTATGGGGTGAGTCAAAAGGGCACTGGAGCCAATCTGTAAAGGTTCCCAAAGCCCAAAACAGGGACAAGTCAAACACCAAATAAGGATCCTACTGGATTCTAACCCAAAGAGTGCAAGTTGTGCTTAAGTCCAGATGAATGAAATCCAGTGACTGAATATGGTAAAAACAGTCTTCCCTGCAGAGAAATTGCAAACACTGAATATACACTGAAAAGAAAGCAGTCCCATGAGAACAGCGCAGCAGTCCCTGAGCAAGGAGACACCACTGGCCATTCTCAAATGGGGCGGGCGCCCTGCAGGAACAGAGAAACATCTCTGGTGGTGGGCACCACGTGCCAGGAACGAGGCCCAGGCTCAAAGCCTGATGGGCATCCAGCAGACAGAGCTGGCCTCTCCCTCCTCCCTTCTCATTGTGTGCTCAGGGCAACAGGTAAAAGTTGATCTGACCCAAAGCCCAGAGAGATAACATTTGCTCTTTCTGCCTTGACTTGGCTCGATAATATCGCCTTTTGATCCTGTCAGTGAATCCATTGCCACAAACCCAGAAACTTGGGGGGTTTGGTTTTGATTTAGGGGCCACATCGGTGGTGCTCCTGGACAACTTTTGGTTTGGTGTTCAGGGGTCGCTGCAAGAAGAGGTGGGGGAACATGTAGTTCCAGGGATCCAACGTGGGCTCCTGAGGGCAGAGCACGTATGAAGCCAGTTAAGGTCTTTCACGGTCCCAGAACTGGTTTTAGCAGAGCCATGAAGGTGGCAAATGCACGAGCCCTAGAGAGGCTCTTATTTCTCAGCCACGAAGTGTAACCTTGTGAGGTTCATGCAGGACTTGCTTGTAGGTGAAGTAACTACAAAGTGAAACGGGCACCTCCAAACTGGAATACAGTGTTTCTTGTTTAAAAATCCTGGGTTCGGGCCAGAGAAATAGCTCAGTTGGACTGAGCGTATGCTTTGAATTCGGGAGGCCCAAGCTCCGTCATCGGCGCTGCATAGTCCCCTGAGCGCTGGCAGGAATAGCCCCTGAGTACTGCAGATCATGGTCCCCAAGCCCAACTATAAACATAAAGAAACAAATAGCAGAAAGCCAAGATTCAGTCCTCAAGCACTCCCTCACCCCCCAAAAGAAAGAATCCCCAAATTGATCGGGTGTAGGAACTTGCATCTAAAGCACAGGAGACTGAGGGTGGGGGGTGTGGACGTCCATTCCCTCCACCATGCGACTCTAGCAAAATATTAAGTTGGGCGGCCGATCAAAGAATAGTATTCAAACTTTCCCCTACCTACAATGGATCATGTATGAGGAATGCTACTTTCATCATTTAAAAGTGAGTACGTCAATACCTGGGTCTTCCAAAGATAAAAGTGAGTCAAAGGCCAGCAATGGGCTCAATGGTAGCATGTGTGAGACCTGGGTTTATCCTCGGCATCAAATACTCCCACTCCAGCACCTCTGAGTTTGGCCAATAAGAACAAAATGAACCTGATGTCATTCCCAAAAACAGTTCCAGAAATACTGGACATTCATTTAAGCTCATATGTTTGAAATATGCATTGTAACAGATGTTAACAACCTTAAATAGAATAATTGGCATTTACCAAAGGAATAAACCATTTCAACAGGCTTTTTTTTTCCAATGGGAAAGGGCTAATGGCAGAGAGCTTTAGATTTTGTCAGTAATGGAAAATTTAAAAGTAGAAATTTACCACAAAAATGGTTTCCTTTTTTTAGAGTTATTTTTACATTATCATTTAGGTAACAGGGTTATAATAATGTGAAGATTGTTGAGTGATGTACAGTTTAAAATGGCTTCTCACATAGTAGGGAGTGACTAATGCCCAAAGCTGGTAGAAACAAAGCGGCGACGCCTGGTCCTTCGTGGGAAGCTCAGCACAGTATGGCGAGAGTGGACAGGACAGGGAAGCGACCACTTCGACAATGATGGGGGGTCACTCTGACGAGGACAGGGTGCTAAAGGAGACATCGTGATGTGCATGGGGGTCTTTCAGTAACAGCACTGCAAGCCACAGTGCCTAAAGGGCAAAAAAGAAAAAGAGCAAAGTGTCTGCCCCAGAGTCCGGAGTGACAGTACAGGGGTTAGAGTGCTTGCCTTGCACACAGTCAACCGGGTTCAATCCCGACATCCCATATGGTCCCCGAGCACTGCCAGGAGTAATTCCTGAGTGCAGAGCCAGGAGACACCCCTGAGCATTTCCAGGTATGATCCAAAAAGCAAAATAATAATAATAATAATAATAATAATAATAATAATAATAATAATAATAATAAAAGTGCCTCCATAGAGGCAGGCTGGAGGCAGAAGGGAACCGGGGGGACATTGGTGGAGGGAAGTGGACACCCATGTAAGTATTGGAACATCGTATACCCGAAAGTCAATCAGGAATAACTTTGTACCTTTGTAATTCACAGTGATTCTATCTTGTTTTAAACAATATAATGGTTTCTCCTTCCTCCTTCTCTGTGCCTTTCAGAAGAAGCTCAGCTGCGAGGCCCACCCACTCTACACGCACACGGGTGGTTGCAGGGTCTCCAGACGAGAGGAAGAACAAGGGGAAATGCTGAGAGCGTGGGGGACAGGCGAGGCTGCCAGGGCCTTGTGGAGGGATGGGCAGGGAGGGCTGAGCCTGAATCGCGTGTCCCTTGGCCAGCTCCCATGGGAAGGAGGTAGACAATGAGCAGGGAGCCCAGGTGCCTAAGCTGGTAGTCTGCGAGCCCACAGAAGCAGGACTGCAGGGAGGGGGCGACCGCACACAGGGAGCCATGGTGGGGCCGGAGATAAGAAAGGCAGCAGTATAAGGGCATTAGCTTTGACAGTAACAAAGAGAAGGTCCCACTCAAGACTCATTTCTGAACTCCATCTCAGAGAGCCAACCGCCGCAAGACAGAGACTCCAGATCCACGGCTGCGCAGGCGCGGTGGCTCTGCTGCCACAATTTAATCCTAGACTCAATGTATTTTTGCACCAGGCCCTTTCAGGATCTTTCTCATTCGTACACTTCAATGATCATTCTATTTGCATCAAACTGGAGAGTTTATGGGGAATGAGGAATTATGAGAGACTCACACACGGAGCAGAGCTGCTACTGGCTCTCCCTGTGCCCAGCTGATCACGAGGCGTCCGGGAGGGGTGGAGGGTTCTAGTCCTAGCACGCCACCTCAGCAGAGCCTCGCAAGAAGCCAGAGGATCCCCCACCATGAGGGCCGCCATTTTACACATCCGGACTCCTCTCTTGTCAGAACTCCACCCAGCAGAATAGCTGATTGCAGCCCGGCTCGGCAGCGGTTCATCAAGAAATGCTCGAGTCTTGAGGTGACTAGAAGATTATCCCACCCGCACGGCAGAGCCTGGCAAGCTACCCGTGTCGTATTTGACATGCCAAATACCAGTAACAATTATAGACCTCATTTCCATGACTTGATGGAATGGTTTGAGGCTCTTTATGTTCCTGGAGTGGGCAGATGCCCCTTGGGCTATCTTGCCTGTGACAGGACATATTGAGATGTTACTGGTGCCCTCTAGAGTAATCAATGATCTACGGGAAGTCAAGTGATCAAGTGATCAAGTGATCTCAGAGAGCTGCTGAGGTAGCAAATTTGGAGAGGTCCCTTGATCACTTGACATCCCGTTATTCATCCATTTGCTCGAGCAGGCGCCAATAATGATTCCATTCACCCTATCACGTGCCAGTGTAGCCCAATGGCATCTGCTTGCTTCAGGAATACAAAAAGCCTCAAACCATTCATTCAGGATCTTGATGAAGAAGTCTGACCCTCTTGTAGGTGGGCAGCCACGTGATCTTTTGACATCCCGTGGGGTCCAGTCGGTAATGGCTCTAGTCAGCGGTTATCTCCAAATTGCATTACATGTCCAGCACATCTGATTTTCGATGCCTTGGCAAATGAGACAGTGTCCCTGACTCTCGGAACATCAATGGAGGTCAGAACTCCGGATTCCTTCTCTCACTTCAGTGAGGCGTGATATTCCAAGCATAGCTCTTTCGATTCCTCTCTGGGAGACCGAATAGCATTCTCATCCTGCTTTCGTAGGGCCCAGGTCTCTGAGGCGTATGTTAATGCAGGCAGAGAAGGTAGAGAGTACATATGGAAGATGGGAAAGGAGTATCTTAGCTCAGTGAAGAGATGAAGACATCAAGCAAGTGGAGCCGTGATTGGTTTGGGGAGGGGTCGAGTTCCAAGTTGAATCTCATTAAGAGCGTTTTCTTTTGGTTTTGCTTTTCGGGTCACACAGTTTACTCCTGGCTCTGCACTGAGCAATTCCTCCTGGCAGGGCTCGGTGGACCATATGGAATACCAAGGATTGAAGCGGGATGGCCAGATGCAAGGGAGACTCTCTCCCTGCTGTACTCTCTCTCCAGCCCTGGATCTCATTGAGAGTGACTGCAAGAGGCCAGGGTGTTAGCGTAAAGGGCTGGGCCACAGGGTTGCCGTAGAAGACCGGGTTAGGTCTCTGTCACTGCATGATGCCCTGAGCACTGCCAAGCCTGGCCACAAAACCAAAGAAACAAAAAGTGACTGTAAAAGAAAGTGAAGTAGTGGTCCAGGAAGGATACAGGGTGGACAGTCCTTGGAAGCATAAAGCAGAGCAAAATAATGCAGATATGAAATGACATAAAGCATGACTCCATTTACATGAAATGGACAGAACAGGCAAATCTGGGGAGACAGAAAGTAGGGATTGGTTGGATTGGGAGTCGGGCAGGAATTGGGGCGTGTCTGCTAATGGGATATAGCTTGGGGTGGGGTTTTCAAAATGTTTTACTGTCAATTTACCAAAAAAAAAGGCTGCCACATTTACAGTGTACAAATAGTATGGAATTGAATTATACCCCAATATGGTTATTTTGTGCAAACAGACTGATAATAGATGCAGAATTTTCAATCAGGAAAATAAAAAGCCGGTAGGAAGAGAGAGGAGATGGTGGGTGAGAATCACCAATGCAGTCACTGGACTTCCTGCCACTCTGAGGTGCACAGTGCGACCACGGAAGCGAACATGTAGTTTCCATCACATACAATGAGCGTGGCCTGCCACCCCAGCTGAGCCTCACAACAAGCCAGACCACCCTCCCCCACTCCATGGGGCCCGCCATTTTCCACATCCGGACTTCCCTCTCGTCACAACTCCACCCAGCAGACCAGACTATCATAGCCCGGCTCGGCTGGCTGCTAGCGGCGCGGTTTATCAATAAATGCTTTATTTAGAGGTGACTACAACAGTATGCCACCTGCACGGCAAGCCGGGCAAGCTGCTCGTGTAGTATTTGATATGCCAAATGCCAGTAACATTTATATTAGGTCATTGCCGTGACCTAATATAATTGTTTGAGGCTCTTTATGTTCCTGGAGCGGGCGGATGCCTTTGGGTTCTATTAGCATGAGACGGGACATATGGAGATATTACTGGTGCCCGCTCTAGCAAATAGATGAGTAACGGGAAGATAGTGATAGTGACAATGAGCGTGAACACAGCTGTGGTTGGTGAACTTTATTTGGGGCCCAGAATATGCATGTTATGGCTTTAAATTCATAAAAAGCTTATGCCACGTGGATACCATGGCTTTCCCTAGGCTGACTTCAACGACACAGGACATCAGTACTGCAATCAACGCTGTCACCCTTTATGTCACTTGTTCCTGCTTCAGAGAAACCATGTCCGGTGGCCTGGGCTCCCCTGTGGGCTCAGGGGCGGGAGGCCAACAGTCAACTGGGTTCTCATGCCCCAGGGGCTCTGGGACTTCATAGAAATTCTCCAAAGCAATCCTCACTTCATAAGATAGGACGCAGTCGCTTTCTAGCCTGACTTCTTATTCAATAGAGCCAGCCAAATCAAGTTCCTCCTCTCAAAAAATAATTCCGCGACCAGCCAGAGGCAAGCGGGAAATAAATGATGTTCATCTTCGCTGGACTTGGATTCTCCTGCTGAAGTTTGCTTTCTGCGCCACGGCTCCCCTGAGCAACAGCAGCTCTGAACGCACCTGGCCCCTGTAGGCCTTGGGGAACCCGGACTCTAGGGGTGCTGTTGCTGCGACACAGCCCTCAGGGGGAGAGAGAATTCCAATGCAGCTAAACCAGGCTTCAGGAGAATGCTTGGTGTTAGGATGCTATAAGGCATGCCTGCCCGCTCTGTTTTAATATGAGTACGGGGAAACTCTTCCACCATTATCAGTTATTGAAGGGATCATTGATAAGCAGCATTAACTTTATGTTTGGGCAGGTGTGTGTGCCTTTGACTGAGGCTCTGTTACCACCTGATCGAATATTCCCCCAGACATTTTTCTTTTCTTGGTGCTGGGCTGGTACCACTGAGATTGACCCCACCTGCCTCTAGACACTTTGCCCAGTGTGTAAAGATGCGGAAACGTACGGTGACGTCTCTGTGCTATGACCGGTCTTTTTATTTTTTTTTATTTTATTATTATTATTTTTTTTTGCTTTTTGGGTCACACCGGCAATGCTCAGGGGTTTCTCCTGGCTCTGCACTCAGGAATCACTCCTGGCGGTGCTCGGGGACCATATGGGATGCCGGGATCGAACCCAGGCCGGCATGGGCCGCCACGTGCAAGGCAAACGCCCTACCCGCTGGGCTATCGCTCTGGCCCCCTGACCGGGTCTTTTTTAAAAAAGCTTCATCTGTGAGCTGTGCTGTAGTGCTTTAACGATGGAAACAGATGCATGGAAAGGACATTTTTTTCTTGTGCAGGAATCTCAGATCAACTTTTTCTTTTTTTTTTATTAATTTGTACAGGTTGTATTCAACATGTCTTGAATAGAGCTTTACAATCATGTACTCCATAACCCTATGGGAAGAACTGAGTTCCTGACAAAACTCATTCGAGACTTCTGCGACTCTCTAAAGAGATGACGCTCTTCCCCTGAAACTGCCCTCCCCTCTCTGTGGACCTCAGTTTGCAAGGTCTCTGAACTCTGACCAGTACCCTCCAGGTGGATGGTGATCATCCCTGACCAAGAGGGAATCTTCAAAGGAAACTTTGACATGTGGTTATCATGAAATTTTCTGGAAAGTCTCTCCCAACTGCAAACAACACAAGTAGACTGTCAGACGTGCTGTTTTCTTGGTGCCTGAATAATGAGCTGAGAGTGTTAACCTTACACAGAAACGCGGTGCCTGGCCTATCTTTTGACGACCTCTCTGGGCAGCTAGGATGATCTGAAGAAATGAACCACGTGGGTAATGCAGCTCCATGATAGAGTACTTACCTTGAGTGTCTGAAGTCCTGAGTTCAATTCCCAGCACTCTGTGGTTACCTTAGTACCACCAGGAGTGACCCCTGAGTATCAAGTCACGACAGACCCACTTGCATTGCTGGGTGTGGCCTCTCACCCTTCCATAATTTAAAAAATGGACAGGGAATTGGCCCCGGGGCTGGCCAGCATGCAGGAGACGTGTGTTCAGTTCCCATAACCACACGGTCCCCTCAGCCTGTGCTGTTCACATCCGTGCACATAGCCAGCAATAGCCCTTGAACAACACGGAGACCAAAAATATCATAAGAATTCCATGGAGGAGCTTCTGCTTCCATACTCTTATCGTGTTTGAATGTTCTCACAGAAACAGCGTGACGTCAGCATGCAGCCCCATTCACAGAGCCCTGGGAGAAGAGGTGCACAGATGTGCATAGCGGCGTGCACCTGACACGTCAGAAAGCCCGACACATTCAAAACTCTGGAGTCACATGCAAGGAAACAAAACCACGCAGTTGTGTTTTTCCCACAGATTAGAATACCTTTTCTGTGGTCTTCATAGAGAATTGAAATGGATTCTTTTTCTTTTTGGGTCACTCCTCACAATGCTCAGGGGTTATTCCTGGCTCTGCATTCAGGAATTACTCCTGGCGGTGCTCAGGGGACCATATGGGATGCCGGGGATCGAACCCGGGTCGGCCGCGTGCAAGGCAAATGCCCTACCTGCTGGACTATGGCTCCGGCCCCTGAAATGGATTCTTAAGTTTGCCTGGTATTAGTTTTGTATGCATGAAACTGGGAGAGCTAACACCACTTTCACACGATCCTTATACTCAAACCGTTTAGCCTAGAGAGTACATGAAGAGCTCTGGAAGCTAATACTCCCAAATGGAAGAAGGCCATGTTTGAGGTACGAGAGTGTAGTTGACTCTTCACCCTTCTGCTTTCTGAGCAGAGTAGAATCGCCTGCCCTGACTGTGAGCACCTCACCCGAGCCTAGCCAGGACTAGGACAGTTGGAGGAAATGTCTGAACCTCTGGGAGGGGCTCAGGCTGCTGAAGTGCTACTGCCACCTCCCTAGCTTTTCGCTAATGAGCATCACTTGGGAGGGCCTCCCTAAGGGCGCTCTGGGGCCCTGGAGCCACTCCCAGCAACACTTGGCACTGCAGTGTGGGCATGACAGTTCTGTGCTTTGGCGCCATCTGGTGGTGTTGGGAGCTCCCGTGGCACCAGGGTCTTGGCACAGGCCAGGTCTTTGAGCTAATTCCCTGGCCCAAGCATAATTTTAATAACCAGCTATAAAATTGGCTGCTTTTAAGGTTCTGCGCTAGACCAGGAGAGAGTCAAGGACTGGTGTGCAGGCCTGGTACATATAGTGCCATGAATTCAAGCCTCAGTACTTCATGGCTCTCTGCTCACTGTGGAGTATAACCCTAGCAGTGCTGGGGAGTTTCCCAAATATAGCTTCCCCTTAGTATATATACATATATTTATATATATTCCCCTGATTTGTATATCTTAGAATAAACCATGACTCTACCTGATCTAGTAAGCATTTCACGATTACTATTGTAAGACTTTTAAGAGTGGGCAGCTACCACACTAGCCGCCACCTTTGCTGTCCAGACGCTGACCATGAGGGCGCTAAGTCAAGTGCGGCTGCTTGTGGCCATAGTGGAAACAGTTCTGTCCTTTAATGCACTGCATTCTACGATGTGCAGGAAAGGTAGGGAGGGAGGGAGAGATAGAGAGGAGAGAAAAGACATACAGAACCCGCCAAGTAGTTGAGGTGTGGGAGGAGGGGGTGGGGACATTGGTGATGGGAGATGGGGTCGGGGTGGAGGGATGGGTGTTGGAACACTGTAGAACCAGAACTCTACATGAGCATCTTGCAATTGTATGTCTAAAAGTGCTGTAATAAAATTTGAAGAAAAAAAAGAGTGGGCAGCTAATTTGAGTCTGGAGAGAAGGCTTTTGCAAAATATCCACATATTGGGATGGGAGAGACGATACCAGAGGGCAGAGTGCTTGCCTTCCTTGCGGCAGACCCAGGTTTGATCCCCAGCGCCACATACGTTCCCCTGGGCGCACCAGGAGTGAGTGATTCCTGAGTGCAGCGTCAGAGAGTGAGCCCTGAGCACTGCTTGGTGTGTGTGGTCCAGAAAGGAAAGATGAGAGACAGACAGACAGACAGACAGACAGACAGACAGACAGACAGACAGACAGAAACAGAGAATTTGGGGGTTCAAGCAGCAGCGAAAGGGGCTGAAAGGGTAGTTATAAAAGGTTTAGCAAAAAGCCACCCAGTTGGAGCATAGCGCAGATCCCAGGAGATGGGGACACCAGGAAAGCAGGATCCTCGGCTGTCTCTCCAGGCCTGGGAAGATAGCCCCTACTCTCCACCCAATCTGACTGGGTCTCCCGCTCCGTTTTTAGAAAAAATATTACTGTGCCCCCACTGGAAATGGATCTTCTCAAGCCAAGCAACCAAGACAAAGATCCCCCCAATTCCGCCAGACAATCACCGTGCCCCTGGCTCGTTCTAGCGCCTCCTGGTGGGTGGTTCCGAAGGAACCGCTGAGGGCGAGGCGGGCTGCGGAGGTTTCCGCGCCTCAAACCTGAGGGAAGATCCCACATAGGAATGTGGGAACGACTGAAAGTGAGCGCCAGCTCCCAGGGAGACAGAGCCGGCTCACTGACGCCCTCCCCGGAAGCTCTGAGAAACACGTGGTGAAACCGGAGCCACCAGTGGGAACTTGATGACTGCTTGCGCCAGTTTCTGTACCTGCTCCTTTGGCCTTTCCGACCCTGCCCCTGGTCTCTGCCCTCACGCCTCTCCCGCTCCAGCTCTTCCAATTCCCCCTTACCCCTGATTCCCGGGCAGCCTCTCCCCCAGAGACAGCACATTTTCCTGACCCGACCACACCGATCTGGCCTGCAACCGTCAGCCTGCTCTGAGAGCCAGCTGCAGTGCAGTTAGGTGACAAGGCCAGCATTGGTGGCAAAGCCTGGCAGAGACCAGGGAGGAGGCCGGGAGGGCAGTCGGGCGGTGTCCTTTCCTGATTTCCTGCCCTGTCACAGTTAGCTGTGTCCAACTGAAGGCTGCACCCGCCGCTGCCCTTGGCCGTGGGAAACCCAAATCATCAATCGAATGTGAAGGTAGAAAAAGATAAGGGCTCCACACACTCCCCACCGGCGCCTGCTTCAGGACGCAGAGGAGGGGCTCCGGGCCAGAAAAGAACATGCAATCAGCAGAGCCCCAGCAAGCGAAAGGTAAAGGAGAGCCGAGAGACCGTCCACTGGCTAATCTAGGGCTAATCTAGGGACCAGGATGAGGGCGGCAGGCAGACAGGAGAGGGGTTCATGGCAATGGAATTCTGAGAGGTAATAAATGCAATAGCCCTGACGCTGCAAGAATTAAGTCTAAGCCTGATAAGATCTTCCCGGCGCCAGTAACAGGCCCTGAGAAGGCTGCACCCTCCCTCGGAGGAAGCTCCAGCAGAAACAAAGGCCAAGAAAGGAATTTCAAAGACCATTCTTCATCCCAGTACTACCCCCTTGACAACCACCCTAGCAACGGACTCTTCCCTAGGTAGACACCTCACGTGGGGGCAGCTTGGAAAAACCTGTAAAAGCCACCTTGAACAAAGGAAGCACGCATATATTTGCCTGAGCCCATGTGCTGCTTGAGCCCAGGTGACCAAGCACATGTGTCTGCGACATCTCCCCTTTTGAGATGTGGACTTTCATATCTAATGCTGGGATGTGTGTACTAGGGCTCTCTCCACCTTTGGAGAAGCCCGGGTTCTCTCTCTTGAGAGCGTCTCTCTCTCTCTTTCTCTCTCTCTCTCTCTCTCTCTCTCTCTCTCTCTCTCTCTCTCTCTCTCTCCTTCTCTCCATCCTTCCCCTTCCTCAAAATCTCCAAATAAAGCATTTTTACTCCACTAATTGCTCATCTCCTCCTGAAATTCTTTCTCTGAGAGGTCAAGACAAGAACCTGCAAAGCGTATGTCAGGCCTAGCAGGCAGATCAGGAGAAAAGTGACCATCTCTCTCCTTCCTGCCTCCCACAGAAGCCACCCGTGGAGGCCCACTTCAGGACCATGAAGGCCAGACGTTGGGTTTGAAGCATGTGGCTAAGTGAAAGTGAGTACTGAAGCAAAGTCGCTCATCAGCTCTGGCTAGGCTGGGCTGACGGAGAATGCGGTCAACAGAATGCTGGTTCCCCCAAAGATACCTACATCTTCGTCCCCACAATCTGTGACTCAGTTAGGTTCTAAGGAAACAGCGACATCAAAGTTGCTAAATGGTCTTGAGATGGGGAGTTGATCCAGGATTATCCAAATGGGTCCAACGTGGTCATAACAGGCTGCAGAGGGTAACAGGGATGGGTTAGCGCCTCCATGGGCGTGAGAACCACTTTGGCCATGACCTTGGCAGAGGGAAGGGAGTCGCCAGGCAAGGCGTGCACTCTCCAAGTCAGAAAAGGCAAGGAAATTGCTTGGCCCTGAGACAGTACCATGATTTTAGTTAGCCCAGTGAAACCCATGCTGGTCTTCCCGTCTTAGAGCAATAGCACTTGAAAGAAAGAGTGAAAGGTGCCTAAAAAAGCAGGCAAGGAAGAAAATCAAGGCAGCTATTAACACAGGAAAAACAGGGCCCCAAGGGACAGGACCAACACTACAGCCGGTAGGGGAGGGTATCTGCCAACACTACAGCCGGTAGGGGAGGGTACTTGCCAACACTACAGCCGGTAGGGGAGGGTGCTTGCCAACACTACAGCCGGTAGGGGAGGGGGTACTTGCCAACACTACAGCCGGTAGGGGAGGGTACTTGCCAACACTACAGCCGGTAGGGGGAGGTCCTTGCCAACACTACAGCCGGTAGGGGAGGGTATTTGCCAACACTACAGCCGGTAGGGGAGGGTATTTGCCAACACTACAGCCGGTAGGGGGAGGGTATTTGCCACCGCCACCACATGGCCCCCCCAGGGCACCCACAGGAGGTGACGCTGAAGCACTGAGCACTGAGCTGGGAGAAGGCCCTAAGTGCCAGAAAGTATGGCACGAAATTTAAAAAAGAAAGTGCAGTGGGACAAAGGGAAACGTAATGGTGGAATAGTGAAGACCCAAAGGTAGTGGAAACGAGAGAACAGGTATTCAGTCGGGACAGCCACTTTCGAGGCGCTGGGGGGGGAGCACAGGGAGGGGGCAATGTCTGTGTTGAAGGGGAGCGAGAGAGCCCCTCATGGAAGCAGATGTGGGGAAAGGGGACATTGGTGGAGAGACTCTGATGAAGGCCGAAGTGCACTCTGGGTGTGCCTGAAGCAAATTGTGTTTTAAAAGCAAACTAGTTATGCACTACATAACTCATCAATAAACCATCAAGGGGTCACGTAATGTAAGACAATATTCAAATTAACCAAAAATAATAACCAATTAAAATAACCAATTAAGCAAAACTCATGACAATAAAATATTGGGAGACTTGGGTTGGAAGTTGAGTAACGCAGAAGAGAAAACCCTCGTTTAGAATGAGTCACTCAATAGAGCCTTAAAATCACTATCACTATCACTATCTTCCCGTTCATCATCTATTTGCTCAGTGGGCACCAATAATATCTCCATATGTCCTGTCTCACGCTAGTAGAGCCCAAGGGCATCTGCTTGCTCCAGGAACATAAAGAGCCTCAGACAATTATATTAGGTCATGGGAATGACCTAATATAAATGTTACTGGTATTTGGCATATCAAATATGACATAGGCAACTTGCCAGGCTTGCCGTGTGGGTGGCATACTCTTGTAGTCACCTCTAAATACAGCATTTATTGATGAACCGTGCGGCACAAGAGGCCGTGCAAGCCGGGCTGTGATAGACTCATCTGCTGCTGGGTGGAGTTCTGACGAGAGGGAAGTCCGATGTGGAAGATGGCGGCCCTCCTGGAGTGAGGGGACTGTCTGGTTTGTTGGGGAGGCCCTGCTGGGGTGGCGGGCCAGGGCTAGAACCCACCATCCCTCCTGGGCGCCTCGTGAGCGGCTGGGCACAGGGAGAGCAAGTAGCAGCTCTGCCCATGTCTGTAAGTCTCCAGATCAGCATACCTGGGCCGGATTGAAAAAAAAAAACTGCTGCAGGGTGGGTGTCGAAGATCTGGGCTGTGATAGACTCATTTGCTGCTGGGTGGAGTTCTGACAAGAGGGAAGTCCGATGTGGAAGATGGTGGCCCTCATGGAGTGGTGGGGTCGTCTGGCTTAGCCCAGGAAATAGCTGCCTATGCCTGTGATCTTGGTAGACAGAAGACACAGGTTTGAACTGCAGGTGTTTGTGCTGACTAGAGCGGGGCAGCTGCCTCTGGACATCGCTGTTAGGTAGGTGACCGCAGATTTGGTGACCTTAAACTATGCAAATATATTACTGTGCATCCTGGTGATAAGCCCAGAACGGGTGTTACTGGCATGGAATCAGGGCATTAGCGGCCTCTCAGCGCCCTCCAGAGGCTTAATGGGAGAATTGCTGCTTTTTCTTTTTCCAGCTTCTCCCCGGGGCGTGGCACTCTTCCTTGCACTGCCACTTCATTTTGAGCTTTCTTCCCTTTTACCTCGCCTGTGACCTGCTTGTGCCCCCCATTTCCTAATAATGGCCCTTGTGATTATATTGGGCCCTTCTGGATTAGCCAAAGTAACTCGCCAGCTGCAACTATGTGACTGTAAGGGGCCGGAGCAATAGCACAGCGGGTAGGGCATTTGCCTTGCACGGCCGACCCGGGTTCGATCCCTGGCATCCCATATGGTCCCCGAACACTGCCAGGAGTAATTTCTGAGTGCAGAGCCAGGAGTAACCCTGAGCATTGCCGGGTATGACCCAAAAAAAAAGCAAAAAATAATAATAACATAAAAATAAAATAAAATAAAAACAGGATTTTAAAGCAAGCCCTCTTCTCCACGCATGTCTGCTTCCAGGAATGCAGGCTAATATACATCGTCTACTGCTGAAAATGGTAGCAAGTATGTATCTATGAAGACACGCTGCATGGAGGGGTTACTCCTGGGGGGTCCTTGGGGGTCCATATGGGATGCCGGGGGTTGAACCAGGGTAGGCCATGTACAAAGCAAATGCCCTACCAGCTGTGGCCCTGATGATAAGCTCGAAGTGTAATTAAAAAAAAACACTGTATAGCTACCTGTCACTATGCCAGTAGCTTTGGGATCAAGAGAACAGGTCACTTAACTGGTGATGTGTTAAGTGAAAAAAAATACAAATAGTAAATTCATTGCCATCTTGGGGAGGTGTGCTGAGTACAACACTTAGGGCCCCCACAACATGCTCTACCACTGAAACATATTCCTGTCCTTTCTTGCTTTTTAAAAGTGTGAATTCTGAGAGCCTCAAAGCGCGGCTGGGGAAGCTGGAACTCAGCTCTCCCCAGGCTCAGCTGACCATGGGGCTCCCAGGGAGGACAGATGGGTTTTGGGAGTGGGCCCATCACCTCTGGGGGTCCCGAAGCAGCCGGATGAGACTTGCCCACCACACTAGCCGCCACCTTCACTGTCCGGATGCTGGGATGCTACCTCAAGACCAGATTAATCAAGCAAAATGAGTTCGAGCCCAGGTGGGCAGCTCCCAGAAGCAGGAATCACGGGAATTCGTCAGATGGGCCGGGTCGGCCCTTCCCCTCCATTTTGTCCGAGCCTGGTGGCTCCCCCCAGTAGCTGCCCAGGGGCCACCAGCCATATCATGCAGAGCCTCACACGCAGCTGGGAAGCTGGAACTCGGCTCTCCCAGGCTCAGCTGACCATGGGGCTCCCAGGAGGACAGATGGGTTTTGGGAATGGGCCCATCACCTCTGGGGGTCCCGAAGCGGCTGGATGAGACTTGCCCACCACACTAGCTGCCACCTTCGCTGTCAGACACTGACCATGAGGACCCTAAGTCGCGCGCCGCTTTGGCCACATGGTCCATCAAACTAGTGGAAACAGTTATGTCCTTTAATGTACTGCATTCTATGATGTGCAGGAAATTTAGGCGGGAAGGAGAGATAGAGAGGAGAGAAAAGACATAC